>JAWPHD010016778.1:0-48102 GCA_037043455.1 Cyrtodaria siliqua
CACGTCTTCATTTTTTCCGAGTGACATCGTTCCTCAAGTCTCCATCCTAAAGAGTAACACCGTTTGCCACGTCTCCATCATTTGCGAGTGACATCGTGTGTCACATTTGCATCCTTTACGAGTGACATCGTGTGTCACGTCTCCATCCTTCCGATGAACATCGTCCGTCACGTCTCCAACAGTTTCCGAGTGACGCCTTCATTCTTTCCGTGACACTGTGTGTCACATCACCATCCGTCCAAGTGTTACCTTGCGTCACGTCTCCATCATTTCCGAGTAACACCGTGAGTCACGTCTCCATCCTTTCCGTGTGACACTGTGCTTCACATCTCCATCCGTCCAAGTGATACCGTGCGTCACATCTTCATCCTTTCTGAGTGACATCGTTTGTCACGTCTTTATACTCTCGAGTGACTGCCTGTGTCACGTCTCTATCCTTTCCGAGTAACTACGTATGTCACGTCTCTATCCTTTCCGAGTGACTACGTGCTTCACGTCGCTATCTTTTCCGAGTGACATTGTGTGTCACGTGTCTATCCTTTCCGAGCGACACCGTGTGTCTCGTCTCTATCCTTTCCGGGTGACACTATGCGTCACGTCTCTATCCTTTCCGATAGACACCGTGTGTCACGTCTCCATCCTTTCCGAGTGAAACCGTGCGTCACGTCTCTTTCCTTCCGAGTGACACTGTGCGTGACATCACGTCTTTATCTTTTACTTATTATAAACACGTACATGACCTACTGGAGGTGTAGACTGGTAGACATGAAGGGATTGTCAAGTATTAGTGCTTTAACGTCTACGTCATACAAGTATATGTCAACTGAGTATCCACATACCAGCACTTATATCCCCACTTAATCAAATATGCAAACATGTCTTGTGCTTGAAGATCTGGTTATTAAAGAGTTATACTTGATAAAAACATTTCATAATAACATAAACATTCGCAAGATACAAGCTTATAGTTGATAAAGGAGGTAAAAAAACAGGAAACAGTTAATTCATAATACAGGACTGACTTCGATTGTGACGGGAAAGGTAACTTAATATGCTAATTTAGCATGCAGTTGCATTTAGTAGATGAGGGTCAAATTTACGACAATTCATTAAACATTACTAGAACAAAAATGCGCTATAAAGCTATACAGTAAACTTCTAAAAGGTAACAACGCTGTGGCTTTAAAGCAGAATTCCGCTGCCATGAGGGGAGTTGCAGCTTATATAATTACCTCTCATGAACAGACATAAAAACCGAGGGTGCCACAGTCTTCTTTGGTTTGTGTTCGTTGTTTTCGAAGAACTACATTTACTGTATGTGTTAGTAATGCTATTTTTTCACAGTGTTAGAAAAACCTCAAATATACGGTAAAAAATTAAATGATTAAAAGGTATGCGACTAGTTACAAAGGACCTTATTCTGGTATAAATACCAACACATGTGGCGTAATACGTGCTCACAATTGCTTTTTGATATTCTGAATGTAAACTTTACAACACAGTCGCTGTATAGCAATATACATATTGCATTTCTACCTACTATTCCTGATGAAACGATTTTCCATTTTTAATTAAAGATTTTCGTAAGGGTATGATTAGCAATGAAAAACTACAGCACGCCAATTGCGGATACCTGTAGTGTAATGGTCGGTTTTAGGGTGACTAATTGTGTTATTAGCTAAGTATTCGCTTTTTCTTTTCTTATTTGTTTCTGCAGAACGATGTGTACTTGTGTTATTTGTAAGCTTTAAAGCTATGTATTCGTATTTTCTTTCTTATTTGTTTCTACAGAACTGTGTGTACTTGTTTTATTTCTATAGTGAAAGCTAAGTATTCGGTTTTTCTTTTCTTATTTGTTTCTACAGAACTGTGTGTGCTTGTGTTATTTCTATAGTGAAAGCTAAGTATTTACAGAACGATGTGTACTTGTGTTATTTCTATGGTGGAAAGATAAGTATTCGGTATTTCGTTTTTTTATTTGTTTCTACAGAACGATGTATACTTGTGTTATTTCTATAATGAAAGCTAAGTATTCGTATTTTCTTATAACGGTGTGTACTTGTATTATTTCTATGGTGGAACGCTAAAGTCTTCGGTATTTTCTTCACTTATTTGTCTCTACAGAACGGTGTGTACTTGTGTTATTTGTATGGTGGAACGCTAAAGTATTCGGTATTTTATTTTCTAATTTGTTTCTACAGAACGATGTGTTCTTTTGTTATTTATATAATGGAAAGCTAAGTGTTCGGTATTTTCTTTACTTATTTGTCTCTACAGAACGATGTGGTGCTGGTGCTATATCTTTGGTTAAACGCTAAAGTATTCGGTATTTTCTTTTCTTATTTGTTTCTACATAACGGTGTGTACTTGTGTTTTTTTCTATGTTGGAACGCTAAAGTATTCGGTATCTGTTTTCTTTTTTGTTTCAACAGAACGATGTGTTCTTGTGTTATTTATATAGATTCGGTATTTTCTTCACTTATTTGTTTCTACAGAATGGTGTGTGATTGTGTTATTTCTTTGGTGGAACGCTAAATTATTCGGCATTTTCTTTTCTTATTTGTTTCTACAGAACGGTGTGTGCTTGTGCTATTTCTTTGGTGGAACGCTAAAATATTCGGTATTTTCTTTTCTTATTTGTTTCTTCAGAACGGTGTGTACTTGTATTATTTATACAGTGGAAAGCTAAGCATTCGGTATTTTCTTTCTTATTTGTTTCTAAAGAAATGTGTGTATGTGTGTTATTGTTATGATGGAAAGCTCAATTATTCGGTATTTTCTTTTCTTATTGGTTTCTACAGAAGTGAGTGTAGTTGTGTTATTGTTATGATGGGAGGCTAATGTTATAATATCTGTGATAATCATATCTCTTATAGTCCAACAATAGAGGTAGTACGCGGCCTATAGAACATACAGGTAAGAATGTGGCACGACTCCATCGACACTTTCCAGCGAGGTTTCTGAATACATCACGCAATGCCTGCATGAAAAACCGCCGTATTTCACTTGACTAAACCTTAAAGGGACAAATGGCAAAATCACAAGTTTTTATGAAGCATTAAAATTAGCGTATCAATTTATTAATCCCTTTTCATTTTGACTTTAAACCTGCTTGAATATAATTTAATAACATTTTGAGTTTTCATATTTTTTTCCTTATTTTTGGTACGAGGGCTGTTCAAATAATATGTGGACGTTTTCGATATCGCAGTCATTTTTGACGTAAACCTGTAAGATTCATATACTTTGTAATCCAGCTCAAAATAAATAAGATTGCTTTAAACAGAAATTCGATACAATGTCTTGTTACTTTGCAATGAATGATCTAATAGGACGAGAAACCCATCTACGGAGCAGTCCAAAATGAGACGCCATTATTTCCGGAATGGCTAAATGAAAGGTAATTCCTCCGCAAAAATACACAAAACAAAATAAGTAGACACAACTTCCGTGCTTTTACGTTGAAATTGACGACGTCAGGAAAAAAGCACGGAGCACTAAAATGTTAATACAATATTAACTAATATTAACTTTTAATAAAACAAAATAGTTAATACAAAAATGAAATATAAACTTAAAATTTTAAAATCTTACATATTTTCTTCAAGATATGTGTGTTAATAAAATAAGAATACCGATATATATATTAAATAAATATGTCTTTTGGAAAGACTATGCTATATATTTTCTGCATAATTTGAATATGTATGCCAAACTCTAACGAATTCATATTATCTCTTTCCGAAGTTGTGATATACTTATATACTTTTATATACTTATAAAACAAGATTATGCTGTAAATATTTACTTAATGCAAACTATGAATAATACAATGATCTAATTAAATAGTAATTAAGTTTACTATTTATAACATGCATCCCTTATAGCGTTAGATTTTGTTGGTTTTCAAGGCGACGTCATAGCACACAAATGACGTGCTCCGTGGCGGTTACAGTGGGGTTGTAAAAACTCGAAATCCTTGAAATCTGTTTCAAAATAATTTTGTAATATTTACTGATATGAAAGTGAAAATGTAGACCTTTATTGCCATATAATTTAATATACTTGATTTATCATTACGTGGTCCGAGTATTAACTTTCATACCTCATCCAACCCCTACTCCAAGAAGCGAAAATGGGGTTGCTGGGGCTATGAAATAAAAACTTAATTTCGGCTTAAAAAGTTTGCATAAAGTAACATTAAAACATTTAATAGGTAATTGTAAACAGATGATCGCATTTTTTCAGTAAATGTTATATATATTGGCCAAATATCTGTTGTAAAATCCTGCTAATATAAGCTTTCCCATCGCTTAATGGAATTAAGGCGGGACTTTTAATAATGTCCACGTAATATTTGAACGGCCCTCGTATTATTGAGGCAGTATGAACAACAGCTTGTAATATACAAAAAAACA
This sequence comes from Cyrtodaria siliqua, assembly GCA_037043455.1. Taxonomy (NCBI): domain Eukaryota; kingdom Metazoa; phylum Mollusca; class Bivalvia; order Adapedonta; family Hiatellidae; genus Cyrtodaria; species Cyrtodaria siliqua. The sequence goes on from JAWPHD010016778.1 coordinate 4,419, forward strand.
AAACAATTTGGTTTATACTATTATTTTAATTATATATGATAAAACAAAAGTTATGCAGAAAAGCTAGTTTATAAAAAGTCAGGATTCTCACAGCTATGGTAGATACAGACATATACTTCTTACTGCTATGGTAGGTACATAACTATGATTATTACAGCTATGGCAGGTACAGAACTATGATTCTTACAGCTATGGTAGGTACAGAACTATGATTCTTATAGCTATGGTAGGTACATACTATCATTATCACAGCTATGGCAGGTACAGAACTATGATTCTTACAGATATGTTAGGTACAGAACTACGATTCTTACAGCTATGGTACAGAATTATGATTCTCGCAGCTATGGCAGGTACAGAACTTTGATTCTTACAGCTATGGTAGGTACAGAACTATGATTCTTACAGCTATAGCAGGTACAGAGAACTATGATTCTTACAGCTATGGTAGATACATAACTATGATTCGCAAAGCTATGGTAGGTACAGAACTATGATTCTCACAGCTATGATAGGTACATACATATGATTCTTACAGCTATGGTCAAAACTATGGTAGATACATAGCTATGATTCGCAAAGCTATGGTAGATATAGTCCTATGATTCTTACAGCTATGGTAGGTACAGAACTACGATTCTTACAGCTATGGTACAGAATTATGATTCTCGCAGCTATGGCAGGTACAGAACTTTGATTCTTACAGCTATGGTAGGTACAGAACTATGATTCTTACAACTATAGCAGGTACAGAGAACTATGATTCTTACAGCTATGGTAGATACATAACTATGATTCGCAAAGCTATGGTAGGTACAGAACTATGATTCTCACAGCTATGATAGGTACATACATATTATTCTTACAGCTATGGTCAAAACTATGGTAGATACATAGCTATGATTATTACAGCTATAGTACAGAATTATGATTCTCGCAGCTATGGCAGGTACAGAACTTTGATTCTTACAGCTATGGTAGGTACAGAACTATGATTCTTACAGCTATGGCAGGTAAAGAGAACTATGATTCTTACAGCTATGGAAGGTACAGAACTATGATTTTTACAGCTATGGTAGATATAGTCCTATGTTTTTTACAGCTCTGGTAGGTACATAGCTATGATTCTTACAGCTATTGTACAGAATTATTATTCTCGCGGCTATGGCAGGTACAGAACTTTGATTCTTACAGCTATGGCAGATACAGGGAACTATGATTCTTACAGCTACGGTAGGTACAGAACTATGATTCTTACAGCTATGGTAGGTACATAGCTGTGTTTCTTACAGCTATGGTAGGTACAGAACTATGATTCTCACAGCTATGATAAGTACAGGACTATAATTCGCACAGCTATGGTAGGTACAGAACTAATATTCTCACAGCTATGATAGGTACATAAGTATGATTCTTACAGCTATGGTAGGTACAGACTATAATTCTCACAGCTATGGTAGGTACAAAGATATGATTATTACAGCTATGGTACAGAATTATGATTCTCGCAGCTATGGCAGGTACAGAACTTTGATTCTTACAGCTATGGTAGGTACAGAATTATGATTCTTACAGCTATGGTAGGTACAGAACTATGATCTTTACAGCTATGGTAGGTACATAACTATGATTCTTACAGCTGTTGTAGGTACAGAACTATGGTTCTTACAGCTATGGCAGGTACAGAATATGATTCTCACAGCTATGCTAGGTACATAGCTATGATTATTACAGCTATGGTACAGAATTATGATTCTCGCAGCTATGGCAGGTACAGAAATTTGATTCTTACAGCTATGGTAGGTACAGAGAACTATGATTCTTACAGCTATGGTAGGTACATAACTATGATTCGCAAAGCTATGGTAGGTACAGAACTATGATTCTCACAGCTATGATAGGTACAAACATACGATTCTTACAGCTATGGTCAAGGCTATGGTAGATACATAGCTATGATTATTACAGCTATGGTACAGAATTATGATTCTCGCAGCTATGGCAGGTACAGAACTTTGATTCTTACAGCTATGGTAGGTACAGAACTATGATTCTTACAGCTATGGCAGGTAAAGATAACTATGATTCTTACAGCCATAGTAGGTACAGAACTATGATTCTTACAGCTATGGTAGTTATAGACCTATGGTTCTTACAGCTATGGTAGGTACATAGCTATGATTCTTACAGCTATGGTACATAATTATGATTCTCGCAGCTATGGCAGGTACAGAACTTTGATTCTTATAGCTATGGTAGGTACATAACTAAGATTCTTATAGCTATGGCAGGTACAGGGAACTATGATTCTTACAGCTATGGTAGGTACAGAACTAAGATTCTTACAGCTATGGTAGGTACAAAGCTATGATTCTTACAGCTATGGTAGGTACAGAACTATGATTCTCACAGCTATGATAAATACAGGACTATGATTCGCACAGCTATGGTAGATACAGAACTATGATTCTCACAGATATGATAGGTACATAAGTATGATTCTTACAGCTATGGTAGGTACAGACTATGATTCTCACAGCTATGGTAGGTACAAAGATATGATTATTACAGCTATGGTACAGAATTATGATTCTCGCAGCTATGGCAGGTACAGAACTTTGATTCTTACAGCTATGGTAGGTACATAATTATGATTCTTACAGCTATGGTAGGTACAGAACTATGATTTGATATGGTAGATATAGACCTATGGTTCTTACAGCTATGGTAGGTGCAGAACTATTGATTCTCACAGCTATGGTAGGTACATACTATGATTCTTACAGCTATGGTAGGTACAGAACTATGAATCTTACAGCTATGGTAGGTACAGAACTATGATTCTCACAGTTATGGTAGGTACAGAACTATGGTTCTTACAGCTTTGTGGTAGGTACAGAACTATCATTCTTACAGCTATGGTATGTACATAATTATGATTCTTACAGCTATGGTAGGTACAGAAATATGGTTCTTTCAACTACGGTATGTACATAAGTATGACTCTTACAGCTATGGTAGGTACATAACTATGGTTCTTCCAGCTATGATAGGTGCAGAACTATTGATTCTCACAGCTATGGTTGATACATATTATGATTCTTACAGCTTTTGTAGGTACAGAACTATGATTCCTACAGCTACGGTAGGTACATAACTATGATTCTTATAGCAATGGTACAGAATTATGATTCTCGCATCTATGGCAGGTACAGAACTATGATTCATACAGCTATGGTAGGTACAGAACTATGATTCTTACAGCTATGGTAGGTACAGAAACATGATTCTTACAGCTATGTTAGGTGCAGAACTATGATTCTTACAGCTATGGTAGGTACAGAACTATGATTGTTACAGCTATGGCAGGTATATAACTATGATTTTTACAGCTATGGTACAGACTAATTATGATTATCGCAGTCATGGTAGGTACAGAACTATGATTATCGCAGATATGGTAGGTACATAACTATAATTCTTACAGCTATGGTAGGTACAGCACTATGATTCTTACAATTATGGTAGGTACATAGTATCACTCTCACAGCTATGGCAGGTACAGAACTATGAATCTTACGGCTATGGTATGTACAGAACTATGCTTCTTACAGCTATGGTGCAGAATTATGATTCTCGCAGCTACGGCTCGTACAGAGCTATGATTCTTACAGCTATGGTAGGTACATAACTATGATTATTACGGCTATGGTACCGAATTATGATTCTCGCAGCTATGGCATGTATAAAAATATGATTCCTACAGCTATGGTAGATACAGAACTATGATTCTTACAGCTATGGTAGGTACAGAATTATGATTCTCCCAGATATGATAGGTACATAACAATGATTCTTACAGCTATGGTAGGTACAGACTATGATTCTTACAGCTATGGTAGGTTCATAACTATGACTGTTACAGCTATGGTAGGTACATAACTATGATTGTTACAGCTATGGTAGGTACATAACTATGCGTCTTACAGCTATGGTACATAATTATGATTCTCGCAGCTATGGCAGATACAGAATTATGATTCGTCCAGCTATCATAGGTACAGAACTATGATTCTCACCGCTATGGTATGTACAGAACCATGATTATTACAGCTACGGTAGGTACAGAACTATGATTCTCACGACTATGGTAGGTACAGACTATGATTCTTACAGCTATGGTAGGTACATAACTATGATTCTTACAGCTATGGTAGGTACAGAAACATGATTCTTACAGCTATGTTAGGTGCAGAACTATGATTCTTACAGCTATGGTAGGTACATAACTATGATTCTTACTGCTATGGTAGGTACATAACTATGATTCTTACAGCTATGTTAGGTACAGAAGTATGATTCTCACAGCTACGGTAGGTACAGAACTATGATTCTTACTGCTATGGTAGGTACAGAAGTATGATTCTCACAGCTACGGTAGGTACAGAACTATGATTCTTACTGCTATGGTAGGTACAGAAGTATGATTCTCACAGCTACGGTAGGTACAGAACTATGATTCTTACAGCTATGGTAGGTACAGAAGTATGATTCTCACAGCTACGGTAGGTACAGAACTATGATTCTTACTGCTATGGTAGGTACAGAAGTATGATTCTCACAGCTACGGTAGGTACAGAACTATGATTCTTACTGCTATGGTAGGTACAGAAGTATGATTCTCACAGCTACGGTAGGTACATAACTATGATTCTTACTGCTATGGTAGGTACAGAAGTATGATTCTCACAGCTACGGTAGGTACAGAACTATGATTCTTACAGCTATGGTAGGTACAGAACTATGATTCTCACAGCTACGGTAGGTACAGAACTATGATTCTTACTGCTATGGCAGGTACAGAACTATGATTCTTACAGCTATGGCAGGTACATAACTATGATTCTTACTGCTATGGTAGGTACAGAACTATGATTCTTACAGCTACGGTAGGTACATAACTATGATTCTTACAGCTATGGTAGGTACAGAACTATGATTATTACAGCTACGGTAGGTACAGACTATGATTCTTACAGCTACGGTAGGTACAGAACTATGATTCTTACAGCTATGGTAGGTACATAACTATGATTCTTACAGCTACGGTAGGTACATAACTATGATTCTTACTGCTATGGTAGGTACATAACTATGATTCTTACAGCTATGGTAGGTACATAACTATGATTCTTACTGCTATGGTAGGTACAGAACTATGATTCTCACAGCTACGGTAGGTACAGAACTATGATTCTTACAGCTATGGTAGGTACAGAACTATGATTCTCACAGCTACGGTAGGTACATAACTATGATTCTTACAGCTACGGTAGGTACCGAACTATGATTCTTACAGCTATGGTAGGTACATAACTATGATTCTTACTGCTATGGTAGGTACAGAACTATGATTATCACAGCTACGGTAGGTACAGAACTATGATTCTCACAGCTACGGTAGGTACAGAACTATGATTCTCACAGCTACGGTAGGTACAGAGCTATGATTGTCACAGCTATGGTAGGTACATAACTTTGATTCTTACAGCTATGGTAGGTACAGAACTATGATTATTACGACTATGGTACCGAATTATGATTCTCGCAGCTATGGCAGGTACAAAACTATGATTCTTACAGCTACGGTAGGTACATAACTATGATTCTTACAGCAATGGTACAAAATTATGATTCTCGCATCTATGGCAGGTACAGAACTATGATTCATACAGCTATGGTAGGTACAGAACTATGATTCTTACAGCTATGGTAGGTACAGAAACATGATTCTTACAGCTAGGGTAGGTACAGAACTATGATTATTACAGCTATGGCAGGTATATAACTATACTTCTTACAGCTATGTTAGGTGCAGAACTATGATTCTTACTGCTATGGTAGGTACAGAACTATGATTTTGACAGCTATGGTAGGTACAGAACTATGATTATTACACCTATGGTAGGTACAGAACTATGATTATTACACCTATGGTAGGTACAGAACTATGATTATTACAGCTATGGCAGGTATATAACTATGATTTATACAGCTATGGTAGGTACAGACTATGATTCTCACAGCTATGGTAGGTACAGAACTATGATTCTCGCAGCTATGGTAGGTACAGAATATTAAACCACACTAGATATATTATTCTCTCATATATATGTATATGCTTACTCAAGAGCATAATTTGTATATGTTTTCTTATTTTTTTATAGAAAAATGAAAGCAACATTTTACAGAACGGTGTGCATCTGTTTGGTTATGTGTGTTCTAGTCGACACTGTACTTGGGGCCGGATGCGCAATAAGAGGGAACAGGTGTTTGAATCGGAGACCCCCTCATGGCAGAAACTGTAGAACACGAAATGTTAGAAATGGAAGATGTACCAGAGTCGGAATCAGTAACTGCAGGTACGTCGAATAATATAGTATATATGGAAGAATCAATTTCAGTTACAAGTGCCATAACTCCTGATATATCCGAAGATCGTGTATGGCTATCACTTACTTTTTACTTTAACTATCTACTAAACAAAATATATAAACTGACTTGTGTCACCATGCACTTGTTACCAATTGCTTCATCTCTGTGGAAAGCATGAATCATATACATGTATACTCCTCCAAATAATATAAGGTTTTTACCGATCTTTTGAATATGTTCCTTAAATTATTTTGAGGAGTGTAGTTAATTATATTTAGTTAGAACACATTGCTGTAATTCTTGTATAACAACAATTCAAAATAAAGTGGCATAGCTGCATTTACGCCACAATGCCCGGACTAAAACTGGAAATTTAGTGGTAAATAAGAATATCATTGTTTTGAAAATGGGTTGATAAGTAAATATTTTACAAAATGCTTTGTTGCTGGGGCTTTTTCCATGTAAATTCCGGCTTGCTGCTGTGACAGCGGACAATGAAGAAATCTCAGATAAATTCAGTTAACCTTGATATTTTGCAATAAAAAAAAAGCTTTCAGAGTTTCTTAATTTACATTTATCCAACACATTAAACCAGTTTTGGGATAAAAAATTTGTATATACTTTTCAATGTTCGATGCAGCAGAATTTTGCATTGAAAACATCATATCAAAAACAACTTTCGCTTTTGATTTGTTTGATTTTTCAACCGATTTTGAAAAGTAAAATATTTTTATTTACCACTAAATTACTCATATACATGTGTACGTCTTATTTACGTACTAGTTTAATTTTATCTTAAAATTTAAAAAGGAAAGAATGGCTGAAACAATCACCCGAACAAAAGTAGTTAAGGACATTTCCTACAATTTCTTCATATGTTTTTCTCATGAACAACATTTTTTTAAGAGTTCATACAAAGCTAAACTGTCTATCCTAAGCATATTACAGATTTAAATAAATAGGCCACCAGCTTTTGGTGACGAATCACAGTACAATCGTGAACGCTCGGCTAATCCCGTCATTCTTCGGAATCCCGCTTCGTGTGTATCACAGCGCTTCGGTATGTTCCAAATCTTGACATTCTGTTAGCAGGAAAGCAACGGCACAAAAAATAGTGCACTGTTGCTATGTAAACAATATGGCCGCAAGGCACACGTGTTGGTGTATAATTTGCGATGGGTGTTTGCTTTTTACAATGCAGATGACGGTTTTATCACTGCTTTCGTGTAACTAAACTATTGATGAAGCAATCGGCTGTATAACATTGCTACATTTAGATGATAACTTTGATTTTGAATGCAAATTTGTTTTTGCTGATTTGGCGGGAATCTAAGACGCGATGACGTAACCAATATGGAAACCTGCGTATTACATTCGAGTTATGCTGCGAATGAACTGCAGTATTGATGAAGGCACGAACGATAACTTTACGTCACGTGATAGGACTAGGATTCTACAAATGTAAAAATAGTAAAAAGTCATCAAGTCAGTTGTATTTAATGTATTTAATGTGTTAAGGTATTTCTTACCTTTCAGCAGGGTCGACCCTTCTTTCAGGTAGACATCTATATAAACCAATAAATCTCTCCTTATCAAAATACTGGCACTATACATGATTTTAATGTATCAACAAATAACTTCATTACCTAAACAGTCAGTTACGTAGTTCATAATAATGATAGCTAGTGAAAAATATATACACTTTGAAAAAAAAGTATGTTATTTGTGTACATTTTCTTTCTTTCTCTCGATAATGCCTCAATCAATTTCTGAGTATATTGGCACGTGGCGCTCTTGGACAGGTATGCGTGAAAAAGATGCGCATAAACAACTGTAGGAAATATCCGTAAGTAGGTATAGGTTAAACTTGATATAGCATATTTATTTTGTGTTTATATTTTTATATTTGATAAACTTCTATTTAAATTAATTGTTACCAGTTGTTATTTTTGTTTTATCAGGTGTAGAGGCAGAGGAGGACAGATGGGAAATGCTGGACCGCAAATCTCTACCTAGACATAAAGACCAACCAATCACTAAAATAGAGTACAAGTGTTGAAAACAGTGTTTAGTACACGTGTTAGAGTTAGCACGGGTCAAAATAAAATGCGTTGTGTTATATCGTATAGTTCATGTTGGATGAGCCTGGAGAAAGATTGTCAGAAGAATATTGCATAATTATTCACTTTTATAAAGTGGTGTACAAAGGCAAAGATTTAAGTTACATTATGTTACAGTATGTTACATTATGTTGTATTTTGTACAGTGGATTAGCGGGTACAAAATCACTTGTTAAACATCTAAATTTAAAATGAAAGGAAAATGTCTATTTAGTTTCTGATTTAGATTTCTGAAATTGTTGTCATATATTGTAACTAAAAACATTTTTTAAATTTTTTTTTTTTTGCACCAATATTTACATAATTTCATTATATCACTAGTAGCGTCAAGCTTTAATAACTTAACTTATTTGATGATTACATTTTTACTTTTGTTGTCTGTAGCATTTGTTATAACAGCAAACATTTATATCTCAGTCTTTTCTTTTCATAAACACACTTTATTCAAGTAACAAGGAATCGAATTTTTCCGAGAGGTGTTGCACTCAGTGATACATTTTGCATGGACAATTCACCAAATCATTCACCGCTGCATAAATGTATGCTCAAATGATATATCTTCAAGTCTGGAAAATTAAAAAACAATTCTAAAATAATGAGCTGGGAAAATTGAATTTAAACAAAAAAAAAAGATTCTTTACTAACGATGATTCTGTACTCCCCACTGCACTGTATTCGTTTATTAAATGATATGACGCTGTTGTTATCACCAGAGAACTCATATTGCCTGGTCATTCTTCTATCACCAAATACGTTGTCATCAGTGATTCTTAAAGGAGCACAAGACAATCATTGTGAATTATACATATACAAGCTTAAGAAGTAGCCCGTCTATTAATTCAGTATCAGTGTTACTTGAACCTACTTTCATATAATTAAATAGCATGCAATACAATTTGAAGTTTTCCCTCTCCGAGACAGTTTTCAATTGTTGTTCAATTGTTGTACCTTATCTTTAAAATATATTATTTACTTTAAAGAGACTATAGGCGATTCGATTGTGTTTTATATATGGTTATCACCCCGTTTTATATTTATAAGGGCCTGGGTAGGTCAACTCTCATCAGACTTTGCATAATTATATAAATGTAGTAAGCAGCACATTTTACAAAACAGGGTAGCTGATCATATATATCCGTACAAATCGATAAATCCCGCCCACCATTGTCCAAGCTCAATTTTGGCCACAAACATTACCATGAGTTTTATTGAATAAAATGTTTGTTTGTGGGACAGCATGTGCTTGACGTAACGGGGTAAATACCTCATGTGGCTTTAATTGGTCAACTGGCATGGTCAGATATATGTTTGATTGACAGAGCGGATCTATGCATTACAAATGCGTGTCAAAATGAGAAATGAAATCGGAAATGGATTAACGAAGTTGGGTTGTAAACCTTCTCGCATCTCACCGCTGCGGGTTCGAATCCACTGGGAGTTCGATTTGTAAGTGAGGAAGTGTCGATTCTTACGGATGGCGGGAGGTGTACAGTACTGGTTCTAACCAGGAACAGTGGGTGGTCTGTCTCCATCACAAAAAAAATCAACCGCCACATATAACCTCCCATGTGTTGAAAATGACGTAAAACACCATACAAACAAACAACTTAAAGCTTGCTCTAAAATAAACTACTTGCCATATCGCTGACATATAATGTTATTGCACCTCGCACAAAATCCTAGGAATTTAATTGGATTAGAGTGGTCATATGGTGACCGTTTATTATTCTATAATGGGCCAGTAGATTTCATAGAGGGTCACTAAAACACTATGGACTACAATTCCGATTCAACGTTTAAATCATTTGCAAATAGTTCTTTAAGGCGTTAGTAACAAACATATTAATAAATAATAACGTCTCAATGACGTTGACATTCCATTAAAATGGGTTAAATATCGGTGTTTGCCTTTAAAAAAAAAAGGTGTTCAATGCAATAAATCCGTTATTGGGTTTGTTACTGACACCCTGCAGAAATATGTGTGGTCAGTCAGATCTATATATAAATCTTACTGACCCTACAAAAGTCATATTTCTGCAGGGGATGAGTAACAAACCCAGTAACTAAGTATGGATGCTCATGCATGCCCTGTACTTGCTTTAAAGAGACACATGGCAATCTTGAAGTTGTTATCAAGAATTAAAATTAGCACTCGATTAATTAATTCGGTATTATTTGGTCTTTAAATATGCTTGCATATATTTAAATACAAGTTTCAGGTTTGGATATATTAATTTTGAAATGAAATCAACAGTTTAATTTGCTTTACAGTATACAATTCTTATAATTATTATTAATGACTGAACAAATGCAATTTATGTTGAAACAAGAAAAGTATAACGCATGCGTTATATGTAGACGATTTTTAATAATGGGTTAGTTTGTGGAGAAAGTTTTAATAATGGGTTAGTTTGTGGAGAAAGTCTCCACAAACTAACCCATTATTAAAAATCGTTCAAGTCACATACCTGTTGTCGTCGATATGGAGATGACAGGAAGGTAAAGCGAAGAATTAAAAGATACTGTATGAATACAAATACGTTTTTATTTGGTCTTAGGTATACATTATTATACATGTTAAAGGGAACATATTCAAGTATTTTCAATTAAACGATTTACACCTGAAGTATTACAAAGGAAATTTCAGTGACCATACTACAATATAATATAATAGTCATATTTACTTAAATTTTACAAGTGATTATCATATGGGCCCTATGTTCATGTTTTAGTTGTATTCAGGCTCAAAACCGGTTCGGAGTTGCCGTTAAGGCAATCAACTTTGCATTTTAACTTCTTTACTACATTATAATACTCAAATATATATGGGTTCCAAAACGTCTAGGGTGAAAATGAAAATAGATGCCGAAATGGTTTAATGCCGAAACGTCAAGGTGCCGATTCGTATAGGTGTCGAAACGGCTTGGTGCCGAAACGTCCTGAATCGATCTTGATCACACAGACGCAAAAACTTGAGAATTGTCTGCATTTATTAATAAGCATTTTTCATGTACTGATCATTGGGACCCTGCTTTAATCAGACTAATATACTATATACACATACACAATAGTATACTATATACACAATAGTTTTCGTCTAGAAAAGAAAAGGGACGCCGCAAATTTTAAAAACAAAACAAGATTACCGTGTGTCCCTTAAGTTATTAAAATGGCACTAAAATAATTATACATTCGGACGCATTAAGACCGCTCTACATGGGATTTTATGGCGCACAAATACAAAAAAGGTTATACGGCACCGAACAGGAATGAATATGCCATGCTCATCCTCCATTTACATCGAGATAAAATATGGAGAATGGGACTAGAACCTTTTAACTTGCAGAACCGCAGAATTCTATAGAAGACACCCCATTTAAGATGGAGTCACGTTTCCACATTTACCCACGCAGGATCAGGATGAAGACCTTAGATGAGCATGTCAAAATATACAAAATGAACATGAAGATGGAGTCCTACCGCTCTGCCTCTAGTGGGATCTTCTGTGGTACTATTCTACACCTGGTAACCACAAGGAGCAAAGGTTATCAATATAAATGCGACCATACAACAATATATGCACACAAAGCACGAATATTGAATGTTTAGATATAAATAAATATAACAAGGAATAACAAATGAGAAATACTATAGGATATTTTAATAAGTCGATCATACACTACAGTGTAGTTGTCATGTTTAAGATCCATTTTATGAATTGTCTGGTTCAATTCTGAAGGCAAACCACGTTAAAGCCACATACGCTATACTTAAATCGCATGCCACTTTGTAGGCGTGTCTTTATTTATAATTGCATGTCCACAGCTCATGGTGAAATCGAGTATTTAAGCAATTAAATTGTACGGAGGACATCATGTACTTTATATACATCGAGAGTGCACAGTGCACATCTTACCTGTTCACAAGTTTGTTTGTTTGTATGATGTTTTACGTCATTTTCAACACATGTAAGGTTATATAGAACTGTCGACTTTTTTGTGGCAGAGGAAGATCACCCACTTTTCCTGGGTATAACCAGTACTGTACATCTCTCTCCATCTTTAAGAATCGATACCTCCTCACTTACACTGTTCACAAGTAGCATTATAATGTACCACAGAAAAAGTTTGCCTCTGTCGGGACTCGAACACACAACCTTCTGATTAACAGTCAGACATTCTAACCACTGAACTATAGACGCTTCTTGTGAACAGGTTATATTTAGTATCATATAGGTTTACCACCACCAATTACATATAAACCTCCGAGGTGGTCGAATTTAGTTTCTATAATAAAAAGTAATCCCTCCTTTTTTTATGGAAATGTGCACTATAAGTAGGGGAAACTGCCCATTTCTATTCCATTTTGTGGCTGTATGTATAAGAAGCGTATTAATAGGTTTTACTGGATCACTGATGAACATTTTTGGAAATTTCGACTCTATGCTTACACAGCTGTACCATTGACCTCTTCGATAAACAAACAAGAACTTTCTTACATGTCTTGTGACCCCAGATTTCTGGTGATTTTTTTAGTTTTCTATATGAAATTACCCATACTTGGGTTGAAGTTGCAACAAATCCGTAATATGTGACATTTTAACATTGGTGTCGATGGGGAAATTAATTAGTGGTGTCATACCTATATTACGAGACAAACTAATAATATCCGAACGCCCCTCAAGGTGTTTGGGTATGTAGTCCATCATGGCAATCATGTAAGTCAACCTTGGTTGGAGTAATGCAATAAATACATGATTATGTGATGTTCATTCCAATAGTATTCTTGCTCCGGCGGCCACTCTTTCGTTTCGAACATATTCGAAGTTCGTGAATGAAAAACGATGTTCCTGCTATGCACACTAACAGCACGGACGCAAAAGCTAGTGAAAGGGACCAGTCGAATACCGCTAGCGAGGCGTCAACGTCTTCTAAGCATCCGCTTGTCCTCGCAAACACAGCCGAGGAGATTTGGATGGACAAGGCTGCAAACATTGAATATAGTAATTAATATGTAGACAGAGAAAACTATATATTTAACAGAACACCTTTCAAAACTACTGGATCTCCAAATGGTAGACAAATGATACATTTATTTTGCACAATTATCATTTTAGTGTTACAAAAATAAGAAATCCCAGAGTTTACACGTCGCATCGAATCAATATGTACGTCATCAAATGACTTCATGCTGAATTAAACGGCCTGTCATTGAATGGTTTGTAAGTATCCACATTTTGACGGTTATGGCTTCCCATACATTAAAGGTAAAAGACAACTCGGGGTTTTCCGCTATATGACTTATATACAGCACACTTAATTCGACGTAAAATTCAAGAGAAATCCTAAAAACGTGATTTCAGCTAGTTGGAAAAGGAACAGGACTTTGACGTTGTAGACATTGTAACACGAATGTTGAAATGTTGAAATGTGAGCCATTTCAGTTGTTTATTTAACGTAAAGAGATTGCAAAGTTTTACATCATATATATGCTCCCCTGCTTGAGCCAAACTCGTAGCCAAACTTTCAATAAGAAACTTTGAAGGGATAGCATTTGGTGTGTTATGTGTTGTGCACAGACATATTAATAAACAGATAGGAAACTTCCTATCTTAACCAATGAAGTAACCAAAATATAACGTGGCACCTTAACTTTTTCTTCTATCTTCTCTCTCAATTATTCGCCGATTTTGATGGGAATACATCCAAAAGATTCATAGTGAATAGCAAAATAGTATTATAATAATTTATGTTTATTTTCAAAATTAGAAACTGTATAAAAAAAATGTTTAAAGTTTAAAATGTCATCATTTTTCGCTTTTCTCTTAAAAATCTATCTTTTGACATAGTCAAAGTTTCCATCAAACTTCTTTTTTGCTCTCAATGTAAGAGAAAACAAAATACTATCATTGGAAAAAGTTTTGTGATGGTATTTGGCTTGAATGAAACTTGTATCTATAAAACTCTTTGTGATATGTGTGTTTAAAGTTGGGAAATATTTTGTGAAATTTTCCAACTGTGCCACTTTAAATCTACACAATTTTCATAGCGTCCAATCTATTTGTTATTAGGTGTGTGGTGTTGTTTTAGACTTCTTTGGAAATGCTTTTTTTGAAGAGTCGACGAATGTGCAGGTTGACCCGCACCACCTCACTTCCATCCTCTCTCCCGACCCTCCTCGCCCACACCCCCGCCTCCTTCACCTGATCACATGATGTGTGTAAATATCGTCTATATATTCCATCTTGTACAAGATAACATGGTATTATACCTGTGACGAAGCAGCTAGTTACCGTGGTTACCGACATGCATCGTCTGTCCATTGGTCGTCTGATGTAACACAGTAGCAGCAGACAGACAACCAGACCCCAGACGACAGCTATCGAACCGAAGCCACGCACTGTGTTCATGCAACCTGTAATGAAAAACGAAGAAAATTACTCTGCTAAACCACAGACCAGTGAAGTAATAAGAGATTACTTCACTGGATAAACAAAGAAGATATGACTATTTGAAGTTTTGTTGAAACGGACATGGAAGCTGCCATTTTGAGAGTTATGACATCACGGTTCTAAATGACCATATATGGAATATTTATAAATATGAAAAATTACTGATTTATAGGGAAAAAAGAATTCACAGCAACTGTATGCAAAAATGGCAATAATGCTTTATATGACCAGTAACATTTTTTTCATTCATCTGCAGTGATTTTCTTTGTTTTTAATACTATTTATCAATATTCCATATATGGTAATATGGAACTATGACGTCATAGTTCTAAAAATGACGGCTCCCATATTCATTTTAGAACAACCTTTAAATGGTCATATCTTTTTTATTTATCATCCGATTTTGATAATTCTTTCACCTTGTTTCAGCTTTGTCAGAACTCTCAATAATAGCTAGAGCTGTGTCGCTACATTCCCTTTAAGAACAAGAAAATTAGTTAAGGTACAAACGTAATTATGAATCGAGTTCGGTATAGATAGGAAATTGCGAAATGCATCTAAATTTCAGGTTTTATTTCTCTTCATAAATAATGATGGTATTTGTCTTACTTTGACATTTTAAGCAAAAAAAAAGTAGTTTGAAGAAAAGTTTCACTACGTCAATTGCTTGGTTTTTAAGCGAAAAGTCAAAATTGATCATAATTTTAACTTAAACACTCTTTTTATACAATTTCTCATTTTGCAAATAAAAAGAAATTAGTATTAGCCCATTCTACTATTCATTATGAATCGTTTCAATTTATTCTCACCAAATTCAATATTTTTTTAGAGAGGAGAGCAGGAAAGGTTAAAGTGCCAGATGATATTTTGGCAAAGATAAAATATTGGTAAAGATTGGAAGAGTTACTGTGGCGTGACTGTTTCTAATTGGGCAATGTATTTAGTGACCGAGCAGGAAGTACTTTCGTTGGGCACAATTGCTGATCAACGGCCATATTGATGATTAAACTAAGCCGCCAAATTTCAGTAAAAAGGTTCTGCGAAACTCTAGCTATGTGTTGAGGTCATAATATAATGCATATGTGCCGATTAAAAGTCTAGATTTATTCACGGGTACTTAAAATACCCCCATAATTAAATATGTGTGAATGTTTCTTATCGTTAGCAGGCTTTGAAATGGTGTACATGTAATGTAAAATATGTCTGTTGTTGGCGGAATAGCGAGTTTCACAGTCTACTTAAATTTTAGCCACAACTTAATTTTTAGCCCGATCTTACACTTTTGGAAGAATAATGTTTTCTAGCCTTCATGGCCTAGAATTGAATTGGGTTTTAAGGCGCACCAACACATGAAAGGTTATATGGCGCCTAACAGGCATCAACATGCCAGGGTCATCCTCCATGTACATCGAGATAAAATATGGAGAATGGGCCTAGGACCTTCTCACCCTATTCTATTGTAGACACTCCATTTACGCTGGAGCCACGTTTATTGTTTTTCTGCCACTGCTCTTAGTGATGTGAACTAGACGGCCTTTAATGAGCATGAACAAAAAATGACAAAATGAATATGAATGGGGGGGGGGGGGGGGGGGGGGGGGACCCCCCCATGCATGTGACGGCGTGTTTGCAGTGGTTGTATTCTTCCCCGGCAACCACACGGGGATCATGGCCTAGATAGTCATCTTGAATGTGTAGTTCATAAATTAGGAAGATTATTTCAGTATTTCAAAGAAAGAAATTTGAATTGTATGTAACCTGGTGATAATTTGGTGTAAAGCGCAAAGACGGACGGGCGAAGAAAGACGCACCATCGCTTAAGCTCTCCAGCGATTGTGTATTTAAAATAAATAACTGAATCTTAGTAGGAACTGAAGGGGATCTGAAAAAGTTACGAGTGCAACGATATATTTATAATGGATCCACAATTATGATCTTCAATTTCTTGTAAAACGTTCAAATAAAAGGAGCTTTGTCCCCGATCTAATTTAATTCTTGTTTATGAATTATATTTTGTTGTAGAACTTATACACATTAATCCATATGGTGTTTATATTCCTATCAGGCGTACAATACAACTCAATAAAAATGTTCTCCAATCACTAAACAAGCACTTCCCATAGCACTAAAGCACCATAGGAATTAAATCAACATAATATTATTTATACAAAAAAACTCGCCGATTCTTCGAGTTTTCAGATGGTTTTATAGAAATTAACACGGATGGAACACGAGGCCTACTTTGGTGTATGAAATACATGGATTTACACATAATTCGTTCAGGTCGCCTTCAATACGAGTTACGATTGTTTTTACATCTTTTTGCTCGGATATAATATGTTATACCAAATGTGGATCGTATATGTATATGAAGTTGTGAAAACATGTTTTTCCTATGTATCCTTCCCCTCTCTCTGGGGCGGCTCTGAATAACCTAAACTGTGTTGATGAGCCGTTAAACAACATTCAACTTTTCTGTGTTTCCCAACGCCACACCGCATGATCAGTGAACACACATGGACTCTTGCTACATGACCGATTAGATCAGGTATACATATCGAGGCCCGCTGATAGGTTTTCCTTGTATTGCATTGTTATATGGAACAGTATCTGTATATAGGTCTACTATATACCGCTTTGTACTTCAAGTTTATGAAAACATTTTGTTTGAAAGTAATTTTACAAACTTCGTAAGATTCTGGGTCATAATCTTTTTCATAAAATCTTTATTAAACTTGTTAAAACGTTTATCAAAAGATGTTATGGCACTATCATTTTGTAATGTACATGCTGGTTATGACCCATTTACAGTTGGCCACTATGCTTTCCTCTTTGACTTTGCGATGACAGGGCAGATTGTGGACCGTATGATGACGTCTACCTAAATCCTCAAAGGACGACTGTAGCGTCTGATGCTTGTCTTAATTCTTGTCTTGCTGTACCCTTAATGGGCTGTCCTCTTGTTGCTCTGGCTTCTGCCAAGTTAGCCTAATAAATTGGCTCCTATGCAGTTTTTTTTTATTATTCTGACGTTCTATGTAACTGCATATACGCCTAATTTCCTTTGCAAAAAACCCGACTGGAAAAAATGCTCGAACACCCATGTGACTTTCGAACGAAATTGAGCAGCTTATCAGACTCCTGTGCGTAAACCATGATGATAATCTGACAAAATAATAAGTTATTTACCATTTACTTTCGGTATTATTTTTTTCCGAAGCATATTTTACATAATATATCGATTTTTCGTAGATCGCTATACATGTGTATTGACAATATATTGACAAGTGCGCGTTTCTCCCAACGTTGCATGCGCATGCGCATAAGTACACATTTTCCACTGTGGACAACGTGTCACGAACTACGTTGTGTATAATGTACCTAGTATAAAGTTTTCAAGTCTAAGATTAACAAACGGTAATGGGCGAAGGGTGCCGGGATATTTATTATAAGTAACCCTTTCAGACATTCTCCTAAAAGAAAAATTAAAAAATCTCGCTTGTTTTATAGCCTGATCTGGGGGGGAAAGCACCTAACCATAGACCTACTGTATGTCCATGACCTAACTTAAGCTTGTTTATTTTGTTCTGTTATGTTCATTTCATTTAGTGTGTAGGGGGTGGGGTGAGTTTACGGGTGGATTCAGGGGGCGACCCACTAAAAAATCTGTAAAATATGGAAATTTATATTAAACAAGAGCTGTAGGAGAACAGCGCAGCTCGACTATTCAGAGAATAATAAATGGTATAGCCAGTATATACCATCAGAAAACAAGGCTAAAACAATGTGATGGTGGGTTGGGGGTGGGGGTGGAGCTGGGGTGGGTATAGAAACTCTGGCCGATATAAACATTATTGTTAGAATCTCATAAAAATTATAGTAAAATTTTCGGCAGGGTGTGACATTTTATTTATTTTTATCAGTTTTAATCCAAAGTTGCTGTCATTTAAAAAAAAATTGTGGTCGAAAGGCAACTCGGGGAGGGAGGGGATATCTGGCGATTTTTTTATTGTGGCCTCATTTCAGGTTTTTTTTATATTGATATTTCCTCTGTGTATCTGAATTTAATCTAAATTGCTTTATATGTAAATGATTGTGTTCAAATTAAAATTTTAATATCCAATAATGGAAGATAAAATGAAAACAATTTCCCGCCCCCTGTCCTCCTTGTGAGGGGAGCCCATAAACCAATGGGGGTGGTGGGGGGCGGGGGGGGGGCAGTACGGGGTCGCATAATTGATATAGTTGTATATTTGATAAAACAAAACAACACAGACATATGTAAAAAAAACAAAAAAAAACATTCGGGTGGTGGTGGTGGGATGGTTGTGGGGCGACACATATTGATAAACTGATAAAACAAAACAACACAGATATATGCAAAAACAAACAAAAAACAACATTCGGGTGGTAGTGATGATGGTGGTGGGTGGGGGGGGGGGGGCGTAATGGAGGGGGAGGGGTGGGGCAACATAGCTTTAAGTGTAAGATTTGACCAAAACAACACAGAAATATGTAAAATATATATATAAATCGAGTTTCAAGTTGGGCAGGCGGGGAGTGGGGGAGGGTGGTGGCAGGGCCACGTAAGAATTGACCAAAACGAGACTGAAATATGTAAAAAAAAATAAAAAAAATATCGAGTTTCGAGTGGAAATATAACATTTTTAAAACAGCCGTAACTCCGCCGTTACTGGTCCGATCTGGTTGGTTTTCGAACTTGGCCAGTAGAGATAATAAAATTTACCAAAGCAATACAGACATATATAACAATATATAGTTTAGGGTGTGTGGGGGTGGGGGCGGGGTGGTAGGGTGTGCGGGGGCATAGCAATATGTGTAAGAATTGACCAAAACAACAAAGAAATATGAAGAAAAAAATAGAGATTCGAGTCGGTGGGGCGGGGGGAGGAGGGTGGTGGGGGCGGGGCAACATAGCTATATGTGTTAAAATTGACCAAAACAACAGAAATATGTAAAAAAAAAAAAAAAAAAAAAAAAAAAAGTGGGAGGGGGAGAGGGGGGTGTGGCGGGGCGGGGAGGAGGGAGCCCATGCCCAAATATGGGTGAAGTACAAATAAGATGCATAATGATATAAGATCCCAAACCAAAATTATAACTGTATATACACCAGCTTACATGCAAACCTAGATCTGCCTTTATTGCACATTTTATGGGCCGTCACAATTTGGATTCCATGGGAGCCCAGAATTTGCGGAAGACAACATTACTTAAGCAACCCTTTACAACATACTATAAGGAAACCAATTCACAAATTCGGTTGAGCTAGGATGGGACATTGTGCTTTATAAAAAGAAATCGTGTGTTTGGTGGACCTGAACATGGTGATTTTGTTTACGAAAACAATAACTGTCACTAGTATTCAAATCCCCCATCCACGCCCCAACCCCCACCCCCAGGGTTTATGGGATGACGAGTTGTCCGTCGCCCGTCGTCTGCTAACTTTTGCCTTGTGAACACTCTTGCAACTTCATTATTATTATTCGGATCTTTACCAAACTGCTAATTTTCATATATTTTATATTCTCTTTATTACGATTTAAGAATGAGGAAGAGTCTTGTAGAATAATAAACGACTAAAACAAGTAATTTTAACAATACTATAAATATAACAAAAATATTACTTTTAAATCGGCATGAAATATGTGTAGTTTAAACACACTACACAATGTTTTACGATTGTATCAATAAACGGTTCTATTCTATTCTATCGACGGTGCATGGTAGGTTGCGTATGGTGAAGTAATATGCGCAAGGAACTCTGGGTAAGAATTTCAAACAAGATGGCGGTACCCTTCGATAATTCGGAAATGTGTCAATATATTCGTGATAAATTTGGATAATCTGAGATATTTCATCTTGGCAGGTAAATTTTGAAACACCAATCGACTCAAAAAAAAATCTTCTTTCAACCTGTGCATATATAATATACAAACAATGCTGTTTAAAAGCGTGAAACCTTCCCAACAGATTCCGTTGGGAAAGTCCAGTCGTAAAATGTGCAATAATCAATACACGTTGATGCTCGCCAAAACGAAAAATTTCAAAAGAGCATTAAACGTGTATTTTAACACACTACTGCCAAGTCATTGAGTACTTGCTTTGTGGCGTTCTATGCTTTTGGTTTTTATATTCATATTGACATGATCAGCCTTATTACCAACTTGTTCGTGTTTGTGTTGTCTGTCTTGCCTTTTAGTCATCTTTAAAATTGTTTGTTTCTATGCGTGCTTTTGGTTGACTGTGGTCCTTGAATGCTGCATTTCCTGTTCAACTTATATTTACTTTTACGTCATTTTTAGCACATTTTAGGCCATATATGACGGTCGATAAGCCACTGGCACCAGATTCATGAACACATATCAGTCTGTTTTAACACACTATAGTATCCACTTGATAAATATCTATAAGAAAATCAACAAAATAAAACGATTTCTGAAAGTGTCTCCTACCCACCATATACTATCGTTTTTGAGTGAGGCAGATTTTCTTGTTACATGGAAAAAGCGAAAAATTACCAATTTTGTTGTCTGAACTTTATGAATAGGTAAGCTTAAATATCCTTTGTAGCATTATTGAACGCCGCCAGTGTTTGCCCGTGGTCAAAAATACGAGCGATGAAAGTGGGTCACCCTGCTATCCGTTAAACACCATGTGAATGATAGTATATAGTGGGTTGGAGACAATTTCAGAAATAGTTTTATTTTGTTGATTTTCTTATAGATATTCATCAAATGGATAGTAATAGTGTGTTATAACAGACTGCTATGTGTTCATGACTCTGGTGCCAGTGGGAAGATACGAATCCACAGGGATGAAAAGCGAGAAAATCTAGGTTTAAGCTGGGTATTTGGGTTTGAGGTGGGTATCCAGGTTTGAGGTGTGTATATAGGTTTGAGGTGGATCTAGGTTTGATGTGGGTATCTAGATTTGAGGTGGGTATCTAGGTTTGAGGTATCTAGGTTTGAGGTGGATCTAGGTTTGAGGTGGATATCTAGGTTTGATGTGGGTATTTAGTTTTGAGGTGGGTATCTAGGTCTGATGTGGATCTAGGTTTGAGGTGGTTATCTAGGTTTGAGGTGGATCTAGGTTTGAGGTGGATATAGGTTTGAGGTGGATATCTGGGTTTGATGTGGGTATCTAGGTTTGAGGTGGGTATCTAGGTTTGAGTGTGTATCTCAGTTTGAGGTGTATCTAGGTTTGAGGTGGATCTAGATTTGAGGTGGGTATCTAGGTTTGAGGTGGGTATCTAGGCTTGAGGTGGGTATCTAGGTTTGAGGTGGGTATCTAGGTTTGAGGTGGGTATCTAGGCTTGAGGTGGGTATCTAGGCTTGAGGTGGGTATCTAGGTTTGAGGTGGGTATCTAGGCTTGAGGTGGGTATCTAGGCTTGAGGTGGGTATCTAGGTTTGAGGTGGGTATCTAGGTTTGAGGTGGGTATCTAGGCTTGAGGTGGGTATCTAGGTTTGAGTGTGTATCTCAGTTTGAGGTGTATCTAGGTTTGAGGTGGATCTAGATTTGAGGTGGGTATCTAGGTTTGAGGTGTTGGTATCTATGTTTGAGGTGTGGGTATTTAGGTTTGAGGTGTGGGTATCTAGGTTTGAGGTGTGGGTATCTAGGTTTGAGGTGTAGGTATCTAGGTTTAAGGTGGGATCTAGGTTTGAGACGGTATCTAGGTTTGAGCTGTATATCATTTAACGGCCTTACTGATATACAACGTCTTGCGTGACCTCACATTTTATTCAGGTCAATGGTCGGTCCTACGACAACTGGCATGACAACCGTTTCGTCACATGGTACACCATAAACCTTAGTGTGGAACTTTTTATTGAGATCATACTTAAATTTTTCAAGGAAACCAAGTTTGATGTAGTAATATTTACTAGTTTCTAAACGTCTCAAACTTACCCGATGTGTCATCACGATATGTACAATTCGTGATGGCTAAACATTCGCTCCATAAACCAACGTGTGTGTTATTATTTCCCGTGACATCACTAATGTTTAACCAATATGGCGTCCCATATGCTATCACGTGACACAAATATCCAGTTATAAACACCGAGGATGAAATTCTCCATAACCAGCTGGTTGATTCGAAATTAATCCTAAATTCGCTTTTCTGTTTTGGTTTATTTAGGTTTGTTTCATCAAAAGCAACATTTTTCTTCTGTTTTGCATCTTGAGGTTTTGCGTCCTGTGGTGTAGACTGCTTTACGTCATCGTCACCAAAATCCATGTTTGTGGGAGTATTCGTTCATATGGGTTTGAAAATAGTGTAAACAGTTATATTTTTATTTTAAAACGTAACAGAGTTTAAATTGAAGAACTATTTAAAATTTCTTCCAACTGAATTGAGTCGGTAAGGTATACACATGTGTTATTTCAAGAAAAAGAAACGAACAAATATATCCAATAGTCAACGCTCGACAATTGTTGAATAAAGTGTATACCTGCACAAGAGATACATTGCATGAGAAATGAAACAGAAGTATTTAATTCTAGCTACGAGTCGCCAACAACTTTAATCAAAACAAGATTTATTTGATTAATCTGTGTCAAAACGGACGGAAAGGTACGGGCCAACATTTCGATATTCCATAACAAACGCTCTTGTTTAATCAACGATAAAAATATGCAAAGGAATTAGAATAACTTTGGATATGTTATCTGTGGCAGCTTTGATGTGGATATTTCTATACAACCGCGCACGTTACGAATTATAAATATATATCTACTGAATCCAACTGTAAATGAATACAAATCCGTTTTAACGCTCAGTGTATGGTGACAAAAAATATAATACATACGAAATTAAAATATCAAACAAAATACAAAATACAGAAAAAAGAAGTATAATGCAGAGGTAAGGTACATAATAGGCCGTGAGCTGCTCCCCAAAATTTAACATATTTGTACAGTACAAGATGGCAAATTGCCATTTGCTTTTTTGATTTGCTTTTTTAAAAACTTCAATGTCTTATGCTTCTGTTAAGCCATGATAGTATTAAAAGATCGATAGCTTAAGAGTGTTAAAATACCGATGTTATTTTTATTTTTAATATTCAAAATTATAATAAAATGGATTTTTACAGTGGTTTACCATCACACATGTGTTTACAATTATATCTCCTCTGTTCACAGGGAACTGGCGTGGGCCCAGTGGATAACGCGGTGGACTTGAAAGCGAAGGATCCTGGACCGAGTCTCATCGGTGCCAGTGAGTTTCGTCAGTGTGTTATTGGTCAAGACACTTTAGCGTAGCTCGTCCGTCGGATGGGGACGTAAACAGGACAGTCCCGTGTATCGGAGTCTACACTCCGAGCACGTTAAGGAACCATGGGGATCGTTGCGATAGTAGGAGTAGGACAGGTTCCCCGATTCCCATATATCGTTCCCCTTTCTCGGGGGCGGCTCTAAATAACATATCATGTGTTGATGATTCCCTAAATCAAAATTCAAGTTCACGTGCTACTTATAAACGAGAAGTTTTTTTTTTAATTGATAAATGTACTAATTATGCGATTAATAAGTTCGCACACCTGCATGTAATTATCGCATACTGCGGTTAAGTACCATGCCATGGCTTTTACGATTTATCAAAGTCAAGTACATAATGTTTTTACTTACGATATTATGACGTGGGAAATGCAAAAAGGCCTACCTATACTTTATACTATACAATAAGATGCTAGTTATTTTATATGATCACACTGTATCACCGGCAATCACAATGTCGGTTTGGTTTTAATTCGGTTCATATTTTTTTTAAGCGCGGACAAACGGTTGGTATTTCATATATCCTGACAAGCTTAGTTGTTCAGGTGTGTGTGCTGATTGTGGCAACACGTTTGTAATGAATATTAGTGGCAAATAGATATGTTATTGCCTGTTCAATTGCTAAGTTTTATCACTTTCATAGCACACAGTTCGTGTTTTCTCCCAATATACCAAGTATATCCTTAACCATTAGAGAGCACACCTATAACCATTGGAGAGCATAACCATTGGAGAGCACACATATAATCACTCGAGAGCAAAAATGCGGAATTTCAGAATTGTCGAAATAGTAATATATGAGATATTAATATTTATCACATAACTTACGGTGTGGGAGTGGAATAACACCATTCTATATTTTCGATATATCACTGGTTATATAAGTATGCAAATAAGCCTAGTATGCGCTGTCAAAAAAAATCGATAACGACTGTGATCCAATTTCAATGGTTTATGTCGGTTTCGCGTGTTTATGCGACAGGCAAAATGCAATAAAACTCGATATGTGTATTAAACTCGTTAGCAAAATGATATAATGCTTGGCAAGAGCCTCGCATTATAGAGCCTCGCATTATATCATTTTGTCAACTCGTTTAATCAATTAAATAATGAATGTGTAGTCGTGTAAGATCCTCCATGTCTTTGAAAGAGATTAAGGAAATTTGGAAGTCTTTTCTGCACTGAATCACTATGGAAATGACGTGTTTGCTACCAAGAAAAGGAAACGTCAGAAATACCGTTAAATAAATAATGTATTAGGCTAAAATTACACTCCATCAATTATTTCATTTATTTAACTGCATTTGAAGAAAAAAAATACATTCTGTCCGTTCTCACTTTTTGAAGTTGTTGAAGGCAGGCGCGCCCTCGTCTTTGGTTGTGAACGGCTTTGTAAAATGCCGCGGAGTAGTATGTGTTTTGTGAGGAATTCAAACGTCCTAGGTTCAGTCTCACTGGCAGTGGGTGCAGTTTATGTGAATTCATCCCATAAAGTGTTTTTATTTAAGACAATCCTATTCTTGGAGCCTATGGGAATTGATGTGGGTGCATCTTTCCTTAAAGTTATAACCTGGTATGCGTCAGTATATGGTTACATCTATCTACAAACAGAAGTTAACATTTTTTCCAACTTTTCTCCGAGTATAATACACACACCCGATAATCACTGTATACTTAACTACCAAGTAATGATCAACATTTAGTATGTGTGTGTGTTTGTGTGTAGTTCTAAGGTTTATAGTCTCTCCGCCAACAAACTCAATGCGCCGAGATGGGTACAATAGAGTCTGGACTTAATGTGTTTGTTGTTAAATAATTTGCCATTTGGAGTTACTTCCCTTACTTATTAGCCCACCATTTTCTACAGCGGAAATAAAACAAAACACAGAGCTTGGTAACGTTCTTTAAAAATCACAAACGATGTCAGAGTGCCTGCTGGGGGTAGATTTATATCCAAGAGTTATGTTACCTGGACAATCTTATTATGAATACATTGAATACACCGTAACAATATGGATTGTGTAGCAAAAAAGTGCTACAATGTGACAAATGCCATTATGTATTAAGGGCTATTGGTCAGCCATCTCCAAAATCAGGGTCACTATACATTAACTATTACATATCGACCCTGCCAAAATGGATGGGGTATGGTTAATTGAAATTTTCATCCAAATGCATATTATAGGCATGAACAATGTCAATGATATAATAGATTACAGTAATTCAACACTATTGATGTGAACATAATATCAGAAACAATATTTATTTGGCAGAAATAGTGCCCTTTATATTCGAAAAGTTTAGTGCAATTTTACTCTAAGATGTTTTGTTTTTTTATGTTAAATGTGTCCGTCCATTTATCTAAAAACGGCACACGAGACATCATTTCTAAATAAAGTAAGCCATGTTATCACATCATCCAAAATTCGAAGTACACCATTGTTAAAAATATAGATTTTCTTTATACGCCATGTGCCTTCAACACACGCACATGATACACATGCAAAGCATGCAGGTGAATTGTAAATTGAAACATACTGTATGGTGAAACATTCGGATAAACAGGTAATTTGATCGTATTCATATGTTATTATTTAGTTTGTGCTGTTTTTATAGGAATATAATAATAAATTACTCTTGTGTTGCCATGTTTCTATTCACAACAGTCACTCAGTTGTGTTTAATGCATCCAAAAATATAGTTGCCATTTATAATAGTTTAACAATTAAAACCCGTCAGTGCCACCATACTATAGCATTGAGATTGTTTTGAAAGTATATACATGCCATTGAAAGAATAGCTTGTTGTTTTTTTTACAATGATTGACTTTGAAATCTGGATGATGTGATAACATGCCGTATCTAATTTAGAAATGATGTCTCGTGTGACATTTTTAGATAAATGGACAATTCTATGGACACATTTATTTAACATAAAAAACAAAACATCTTTAGTAAAATTGCACTAAACTTTTCGAATATAAAGTGCACTATTTCTGCCAAATAAATATTGTTTCTGATATTATGTTCACATCAGTAGTGTTGCATTACTGTCATCTATTATATCATTGACATTGTTCATGCCTATAATATGCATTTGGATGAAAATTTCAATTAACCACACCCCATCCATTTTGGATTTTTTTTCAAAGTCCGTAGCTAATCACTTCAAGGTGTGTAACATTTTGTTGACGGTGACTTTGAAATATTTGAAAGGACACATGACAATGTTGATCTTTTAAAAAAACACGGCGTCCCTTAGTTTTTCACACAGACATATTTTCCTGATAAGTGGACTGAGGGGGTCATAACCCCTATACATAAAAAAGGCAGCGTCGATGATCCAGGTAATTACCGGGGCATAACATTAGTTAGTTGTATGTCTAAATTGTTCACCACTTTACTCAATAAAAGAATTGAGACTTTTTGTAACGAAAATGATATAATTTCGGATGCGCAGTTTGGGTTCCGAAAGGGACGGTCAACAGTTGACGCGATATTTGTATTAATGTCAATTATTCAAAATTATTTATGTAATAATAAACGATTATATGTTGCCTTTGTCGACATGATGAAATGTTTTGACAGCATTTATAGAAATGCACTTTGGCTTAAATTATATAAGCTAGGAATACGTGGAAAAATTTTACGCATTATAAGGGACATGTATCAAAAGGTTAAATCGTGTGTAAAAAGTTGTAATAGCTATTCAGACTACTTTGAATATGCTGTTGGTTTGAGACAAGGGGAGGTAATTTCGCCTATACTGTTTTCCATGTTTGTGGAAGATCTTGAACTTTATTTGCAAAGTAATGTTGAGACAGGTTTAAATATAGATGACATAGTACTAATAATCTTACTTTTTGCTGATGATATGGCTATTTTGGGCAAATCTCCTGCTGAATTACAAGATAATCTTAATCGATTGTATACATATTGTTATAAATGGGGCTTAAGCGTAAATATTGCGAAAACTAAAATAATGGTGTTTAGAAAACGTGGTGGATTGTTGCCTAATGAATCATGGACTTATAACGATCAAATTATAGAAGTTGTTAATGATTTTAACTATCTTGGAAATATTTTTAATTATACTGGTAATTTCAACTTAAACCAAGAACACTTAGTCGGCAAGGCGCTTAAGGCATTAAACACTCTATTATTTAACTGTAAAAAAATTCGTTTAAAGCCAAAACTACTATGTCAGTTGTTTGATGCGTTCGTTGGTTCTATTTTAAATTATGCAAGCGAAATCTGGGGGTATCCAAGGTCGAAAGTTATAGAGCGAATACATTTAAAATTCTGTAAACGTTTATTGAATGTTAAAATGAATACATGTACTGTGGGTGTTTACGGAGAGCTGGGTAGATATCCCTTATATATATCACGATATGCAAGGATAATAAGTTATTGGTGTAAAATTATTAATACTGATAATATAATAATAAAAAAAGTATACGAACAAGGGCTAAATGATTGTAATAAAGGATGTAAGAACTGGGTATCAAACGTTAAAACCATGTTAAATAATTACGGATTATCGATATATTTGAGAACAATCATTTTGTAAACCCCAAAGTATTTCCAAATATTTTTAAGCAAAAAGTTATTGATAATTTTATTCAGGAATGGTTTAGTTCTATAGAAAATAGTACAGTTCTTGAAAACTATAGCTTAGTAAAAATGCAACTTGACTATGAAAACTATCTTGATATATTACCTTGTAATTTGAGATTGTTTTATACTAGACTAAGACTTTCTGTTCATCCTCTTAGAATTCAAACTGGGCGTTATGATAGAAATAGAATACCAAAAAATGAAAGATATTGCCTTTGTTGTAATTCAGGCGATATAGAAGATGAGTTTCACTTTATATGTATATGTCCATGTTTTGTAGATTTGCGTAAGCAGTATTTGAAAAAGTATTATTACCAAAGACCATCAATGTTCAAGTTTTTAGATTTGATTAGCTCTCATAATAAAACTGTATTATATAAAATTTCAAAATATACCAAGGAAGCCTTAGAAATAAGAAAATCAATTTTAAATGTTTAAGCATGTTGTTCATTCTCATTCTATTAAATTTCATAATCTTTAAGGAATATTGTATTACAAATGTGAACTAAAGTAATATAATTCAACATTTGTTTGTAAAAGAAAATCTTTTATATCTATTACGTGACTATATGTTTAATGTATTTGTATGTAATGTTTGTATGATGATGTACTATGTACAAATCTTAATAAAATATCTGTTCTGTTCTGTTCTGTTCATATTAATAAACAGATAGGAAACATCCTATCAAACAATGAAGTAACCAAAATATCACGTGGCACTTTAACTTTTCCTTTTATCTTTTCTCTCAATTATTCACTGATTGTGATGAGAATACATTCAAAAGATTCATAGTGAAAAGCAAAATAGGATTATAATAATGTATGTTTATTTTCAAAATAAGAAAGAGTATAAAAAGATGTTTAAAGTTAAACATGTCATAATTTTTCGCTTTTCTCTTAAAAATCAAGGTTTTGACCTATTCAAAGTTTCCGTCAAACTCTTCTTTTTCTCCAAATATAAGAGAAAGTAAAATAATATGATTGGAAAGAAAAATAAATTTGTGATGGGATATCGGATTTTGCATGAATGAAACTTGTATGGAAATAGTCTGTAAAATTTTCGCACTATGCCACGTGAAATTTAAATAATTTTCGTAGTGTCCAATCTATGTGTTATTAGGTGTGTGGTATTTCTACATCAGCTGCCTTTGTTTAATCATTAATATTATTTAAAAGAATAGTATAAAGCAAATTGTTTTTATATCTTTTTAACTGTTGAATATATTGCACCAATAATATGTTCAAGCCTATGTTAAAATAAAACAAAACAAAAGAGTCTATTGGACACAAAATACGCCCGTCGAAAGTTCGTCATTTGTAACTGTAAGTGTAAACATTGGCCAAAATGATCTTTTTAACAGAGGTGTTAGTATCAGCGTTGCATCTTCTCATCTTGGACATCGCAAAGGTTAATGCACGGACAGACAGACGGATGGGCGGACAATGCCGGCACATCATACGAACTCCGTTGTTACCAGGGCGATTGGACTGGTATTCGAAATTGACCGAGTTTCATCAAGATTGAAAAAAACAAGTATTTAAGTTATTGAGCGGACATAATCAACATTGTCAATTTTCAATAATTAAAGGGCCATAACTCCGTTGTTACCGGAACGATCTGGATAGTTTCCGAACTTGACCTAGATATTATGCCGATAAGCATTATTCCTAAGTTTCATAAAGATTGATTAACAAATACTCCGGTTATTGAGCGGACATCGTTAAAATTGTCAATTTTTTATAATTAAAGGGCCATAACTCCGTTGTTACCGGGGCGATTGGACTGGGTTTTGAACATTACCGAGATGTTATGCTATCAACATTATTCCAAAGTTTCATAATTATTGGATAATATTTGTTTGAGTTTGAGAGCGAACATTTCAAAACTTAACGGACGGACGGACAACGCCACAACATAATACTCTTAAGACGGGCGTATAAAACTAAGACGGGACGTATAAAAATGAAAAGTCAAATTTGTATTTGATTATAATTATGGAAGCAGGTTTAAAGTCAAAATTATATTAAATAACTATATCAAGACGCTATTTTGCATGCTTCATAAACACCTCCAGATTACCGCGTGTCCCTTGAAATAAGACACGAGTGCTCCCGGAGCCGAAGGGTTATCTTACGGATGGCGGGAGGTATGCAGTACTGGTTCTACCCAGGAAAAGTGTGGTCTGTCTTCACCACAAAAAAATCCACGGTCATACAAAACCTTATGTGTTGCAAATGATGTAAAACATACAAACAAACATGCAGACAAACAAAATGGGATGCTTTTAATTCGAGGCAATCAACATTCTACTTTCGACTTCGAACTATGAGCAAAGGGACGACTTTTGCTTAATAGTGTGTACATTGTGATTATTGTGTCAAACTTAGTAAGTTTACAGGCAATAACTAGTCTGTGTGCCACTAATATTCACTAGAAACATAACGACATAATCTGCATACATTGCTGTACATATAAACATACTCAGTTTTTTGTAATATCAATCACTATGCATATCTATCTATAAGTAAAATAAAACCACTACCGCATGCGCAGAAGTTGTTGTCATGAAGTGCGACTTCCCAATTCATGAGTTCTAGCTCACAAAACAACCAGTGAAGTCACTTATTTGATATCAACAATCTGGTAAAGTTTGAAAATGATCGAATGAAATCGTGTTAATGAGGCCAAATTATAGCATATTTCAGAAAATCAAGGGTAATAACTCCAGTGTTACGGGTCATAGAAGGCTGAGTTTTGAACTCGTCCAAGCTTTCATTTCTATTAACAATCTGGTAAAGTTTGGAAAAGATCGGATAAAAAATGAATGTGCTAGAGTGTTGACATCAAAATATTAACACATTTTTCGATGATTCAAGGGCCATAACTCCCACTGGTTCGATCTGGCTGGTTTTCAAACTCATCCGAAATAAACACTGTCAGGCAAAGTTTCATAAAGATCAAAATGAAGGTGCTAGATTGTAAACAAGGATTAATATGGCTTAATATGGCATTTTTCAGGAAAACAAGGGCCATAACTCTGGTGTTACTAATCCGATCTGGCTGTAATGTGTACATAAACATGTGTTTATTTGATATTGTTGTTTTGTTTGATATTTTTTAATGACATTGCTACTGTTTTTAAAAGGACACGCGACAATCTTAATGAATTATTTACCAAGCATTTAAATTAACACCTCGATCCATTTATTAATACAGTATCATTTAGGCTTTAAACCTGCCAGCATATAATCAAGTACTAATAGATTATTTAACTGCTGAGATCGATTATAGGAAAATAATCTATTACATTTTAAATCATTTTATGCATGATTTGAACTGAAATTATAGCAGCACCAATGTATTGACGTCTTAACTCCGCGTCACAGTTAGTTGTTTTTGTGTTCAGAGTTACTTAATAATATTTCGATTAAGAATATTCTTTCACTGAGAAATCCCAATTGTTCACTGATGAAAATGTAATTAAAGGTAATAAAAAAAATCTTCATTAATCTGCCATTATAATCAACAATTAGTTTTTAAATATGAAAAAAACAGTTTGCTTTGAACATCTCAAATAATTATTTGCAAATATGCAAATTATGTAGAACAAGAGGTCAATGACCTTGAAGCTCTACTGATAGGTTTTTTGATAGCTAGATCTGCATTCCTGTGAAGTTTCATGAAAATCCGTTAAGTAGTTTCAGAGGAGTAGTCGCTACAAGTTTTCATTATATAACTCTAAGTAAACAAAGATGAAAGATGACCGCTGGCGCTGGCGGTAATGTTTAACATCAAATCAAAACAATGTTTGACAAGGATCAAAATCATGTCATACTGATCATTTTAGAAAAAGTCCCATATCAATATCACTTATAGTTTTCAAGAAGTAGTCGCTACAAACTTAATTTTTAAAAATCTATTTTTAGCTGTGGCGGCCATCTTGAACTTCTGGCCGCCCTGAAATTTTGCTAGGATCAATTAGACACCAAGAGCAACATTCCTGTAAAGTTTCATGAAAATCGCCAAGTAGTTTCAGAGGAGTAGTCGCCTACACGTTTTTACTATATAACTCTATGCAAACAAAGATGGCCACTGGCAGCCATGTTTAACGTCGAATCAAAACGATTTTTGACAAGGACCAACATCATGTCATGCTGATCATTTTAGAAAAGTCCCATATCAATATCACGTAGAGTTTTCAAGTAGTAGTCGCTACAAACTTGTATTTTAAAAAATCTATTTTTAGCTTGGCGGCCATCTTGGATTTCACATCAACATGATTTTTTGTCTTAGGTCAACTAGGACTTCATGGGCAATGTGTGGGTGTAGGAATTTATACAATCGAATATTCTAGTCAGTTGTTTTTTAGGGGTGTGTACTCCACCCACTTCATGGGCAATATTTCTGTAAAGTTTCATGAATATCCATCCAGTAGTTTCAGAGGAGTAGTCGCTACAAATAAAACTTTACGGACAGACAGACGGACGCCGCACCACGGCATAAGCTTCTGCTGATCTCTGATCAGTCGAGCTAAAAATGAAGGCTCTATCGTCTTAACGAGGAAAAATATGACAATATAGCATTTTTAACTAAATCAAGGACCATAACTCCGCTGTTACTGGTCCGATCCGCTGGTTTACGAACTTGTCCGAGCTTTCATTAATATTAACAATGTGGTAAAGTTTGGTAAAGATAGGATGAAAAATGAAGGCCCTATCGTCTTAACGAGGAAAAATATAACAATATAGCATTTTTAACAAAATCAAGGACCATAACTCTGCTATTACTGGTCCGATATCGCTGGTTTTCGAACTTGTTCGAGCTTTCAACGACATTAGCAATCTGATTAAGTTTGGTAAAGATCGGATGAACATCCAAGCTCCTATCGTCTTAACGAGGCAAAATATAGCATTTTGGACTAAATCAAGGGCCACAACTCCGCTGTTACCGGTCCGATATGGCTGGTTTCCGAACTTGTTCGAGCTTTCAAAGACAATAGCAATCTGATCAAGTTTGGTAAAGACCGTTTGGTAAAGACCGGATGAACAATGAAGCCCCTATCGTCTTAACGAGGCAAAATATAGCATTTTTAACTAAATCAAGGGCCATAACTCCGCTGTTACTGGTCCGATCTGGCTGGTTTTCGAAACTGTCCGAGTTTTCATTGATATTAACAACCTGTTAAAGTTTGGTAAAGATCGGATGAAAAATGACGGCCCTATCGTCTAAACGAGACAAAAGTTAACGACGTACGGACGACGGACGACGGACGGACGGACGGACGACGGACAACTCGCCATCCCATAAGCTCTGCTGAGCCTTGGCCAGTAGAGCTAAAAAAACAATATAAAAAATATATATATATCTATTAAAAAAAAATATATATATACTAATATATACTAATAATTATATATACTAATAATAAAAAAAAAGGCAAAACATCTGGTAAAGTTTGGTAAAGATCAGAAAAAAACAAGAGGCCCAAGAGGGCCTGTGGACGCTCTACTGGCTAACACGGCTCTTATAACATCAATGAAGCGAGTGACTGCCATTAACGTTTTTTTGAAAGACTGGTCCAACATAGAGCTAAAAAAAAAAATATGAAAAAAAAATCAAGGCCCATAACTCCGCTGTTACTGGTCCGATCTGGTTGGTTTTCGAACTTGACCAAGCTTTCATAGACATTAACAATCTGATGAAGTTTGGTAAAGATCGGATGAAAAATGAAGGCCCTATCGTCTTAAAGCGGCAAAATATATCATTTTGAAGTAAATCAAGGGCCATAACTCCAATGTTACTGGTCCGATATGGCTGGTTTTCGAACTTTTCCGAGCTTTCATTGATATTTACAATCTGATAAAGTTTGGAAAAGATGGGATGAACAATGATGCCCCTATAGTCTTAACGAGGCAAAATATAGCATTTTTAACTAAATCACACCATAACTCAGCTGTTACTAGTCCGATATGGCTGTTTTTCAAACTTCTTCAAGCTTTCAATGACATTAACAATCTGATAAAGATTGGTAAAGATCGGATGAACAATGAAGCTCCTATCGTCTTAACGATGCAAAATATAGCATTTTTAACTAAATCAAGGGCTACAACTCCGCTGACTAGTCCGATATGGCTGGTTTTCGAACTTGTCCGAGATTTCATTGATATTAACAATGTGGTAAAGTTTTTAACTAAATAAAGGGCCATAACTCCGCTGTTACTTGTCCAATCTGGCTGGTTTTCGAACTCATCCGAGTTTTCATTGATATTAACAACCTGTTAAAGTTTGGTAAAGATCGGATGAAGGCCCTATCGTCATAACGAGACAAAAGTTAACGACGGACAACGGACGACGGACGGACAACTCGGCATCCCTTAAGCTCTGCTGGCCTTCGGCCAGTAGAGCTAAATATGAAAGCCCTATAGGACTGACACCCTGACAGATGGGACGGAGATGGCTAATGTTATATGCCCCCACACCATCCGGTAGGATAGAGAAACAAGATATTTTAAACGAAATAGTTTAAGGAAAGGTAGGTTAACTCCATGTCCACCGCCATATGCAGGTCATCTTCGGGATGGTTAAAATTTTCTGCTGTTGATTTTATTAATATTGAGTTCTGCTCAACCCGGGGGCTAGAGGGCAGGAGCGGTAGCTAGCATATTTCAATACCACTCATGAACAGTCTCAATCAAACCGAGACAGCAATATTTCGTATGTGTCGTGCTCGGCCGTTTCCAAAGGTCCATTATCATACTCTTTTTTTAAATGCCGTATCGCTATGTACATCTTAACACCATAGGTTAGCATCCTGTAAAGTTTGGTAACAATCGGTTAAATTTGGGCGAGATGCACACACAAGATATTTTAACGTAAAACATGAAGAAAATAGGAATGTGTCCAAGGGACATGGATGCCTCCACAGAAAACAATCAGCTGACAACCTAAAACCTGACAAAAACTCCGGCAATACATGGTCAATTCGATTTGATAATCATGCTGTAAAGTTTCGAAACACTCGGTTGAAAACTGTTCTAGTAGATAGACACACAAACTTTTCGGGGCGGACACTCGGACAGACGGAATGGACACGGCTAACGCTATATGACTGCCCCATTACCATCCGGTGGTCGGGTCATAAAAACGGCTGAAACTCGGATAATAAAAGGTTGATTTTAGCACCGTATCGATATGCAAATGCTGACATTATAGGTAAACATCCTTGAACGTGTCAAAACACTCGGTTGAAAACTTGGCAGAATTGATGGATGGGATGGACATGGCTAACTCTATATGCCGCCCACACCATTCGATGGTGGGGCATAAAACAGGTTGCAGCGTTATGTAACTTACGCATAGCATGTACCGAATACATGTATGCAGTTTCAGTGAATTCTTGTGAGCCGTTTCTGAAATTTGAGAAAAAAGTTAACCGATGTCGACGTCGATGCTGGAGTGAGAAGAACAGCTCGGCATTTCTTCGAAAAGTTGAGCTAACAAAATACAATGGAATTATATAAGGCGAACTAGGACAAGGTATTATCAAAGGAATAATCTGTTAACTTGGGCAACATGAAATGTTGCTTCGTCATCCACGTTCAATTTTCAAAATCAGACTCTGTTTACTTTGGCAACACGTTTTCTCACATGTACACTCCAAATTTCACTTCAGCCATCTCTGTGATTGTCTTCTAAATACTGGGAATAAATAGCTAAATAGTGGGGATATTTACCAAAGGCGCCCCAAAAGTATTGGAGCCGAGAAAGGGCTTTAAGTAACGAGGTGATGTTGTGCCTATCAGTAAGACGGTCGGTCTATGGGAGATTCTTTATGCCGTTCAGCGTTGCCTCCTGGAGTTGAGTTGAATTGGATTTTACGGCACACCAACACAAAATTTTACTTTGTAATAGATAATTGAATTGAATTGGGTTTTAAGATGCACCAACACATGACAGGTTATATGGCGCCTAACAGGAATGAACATGCCAGGCTCATCCTCCATGTACATCAAGATAAAACATGGAGAAGGGGCCTAGAACCTTATCACTCTGAACTGCAGAGTTGCTGCAAATTCTATTGTAGACACTCCATTTACGCTGGAGCCACGTTATAGTTTTTCTGTAACTGCTCTAGTGATATGAACGAGATGGCACCTGAAACAATTCAGGGGTCATGGTGAAGACCTTTAATGAGCATGAACAAAAAATGAGAAAATGAAAGGGGGTGGGTGGGGGGAGGGTGTTACCCCTCTGCCTTCCCCTCCAACGGGATCTGCAGTGGCCCTATTCTTTGCCCTGTAACCACACGGGGCTTGTAATAAATAAAGGCAGATCTAATAACAAACAGATTGGAAACTTCTGATCTGAACCAGAGAAGCCAAAATATCACGTGGCACCATTTTTTTCCCCCTTCTAACTCTTCTCTCAAAAATTCGTCGGGTCATAAAAACGGCTGACACTCGGGTAATAAAACATTGATTTTAGCACCGTATCGATACGCACATGCTGACATCATAGATAAGCATCCTTGAAAGTGTCAAAACACTCGGTTGAAAACTGTGGGAGGAGCCACAAACTTGGCGGAATTGATGGACGGGACGGACATGGCAAACTCTATATTCCCCCCTCACCATTCGATGGTGGGGCATAAAACAGGTTGCAGCGTTATGTAACTTGTGCATAGCATGTACCGAATACATGTATGCAGTTTCAGTGAATTCTTGTGAGCCGTTTCTGAAATTTGAGAAAAAAATTAACCGATGTCGACGTCGATGCTGGAGTGAGAAGAACAGCTCGGCATTTCTTCGAAAAGTTGAGCTAACAAAATACAATGGAATTATATAAGGCGAACTAGGACAAGGTATTATCAAAGGAATAATCTGTTAACTTGGGCAACATGAAATGTTGCTTCGTCATCCACGTTCAATTTTCAAAATCAGACTCTGTTTACTTTGGCAACACGTTTTCTCACATGTACACTCCAAATTTCACTTCAGCCATCTCTGTGATTGTCTTCTAAATACTGGGAATAAATAGCTAAATAGTGGGGATATTTACCAAAGGCGCCCCAAAAGTATTGGAGCCGAGAAAGGGCTTTAAGTAACGAGGTGATGTTGTGCCTATCAGTAAGACGGTCGGTCTATGGGAGATTCTTTATGCCGTTCAGCGTTGCCTCCTGGAGTTGAGTTGAATTGGATTTTACGGCACACCAACACAAAATTTTACTTTGTAATAGATAATTGAATTGAATTGGGTTTTAAGATGCACCAACACATGAAAGGTTATATGGCGCCTAACAGGAATGAACATGCCAGGCTCATCCTCCATGTACATCAAGATAAAACATGGAGAAGGGGCCTAGAACCTTATCACTCTGAACTGCAGAGTTGCTGCAAATTCTATTGTAGACACTCCATTTACGCTGGAGCCACGTTATAGTTTTTCTGTAACTGCTCTAGTGATATGAACGAGATGGCACCTGAAACAATTCAGGGGTCATGATGAAGACCTTTAATGAGCATGAACAAAAAATGAGAAAATGAAAGGGGGTGGGTGGAAGGAGGGGGTTACCCCTCTGCCTTCCCCTCCAACGGGATCTGCAGTGGCCCTATTCTTTGCCCTGTAACCACACGGGGCTTGTAATAAATAAAGGCAGATCTAATAACAAACAGATTGGAAACTTCTGATCTGAACCAGAGAAGCCAAAATATCACGTGGCACCATTTTTTTCCCCCTTCTAACTCTTCTCTCAAAAATTCGTCGGGTCATAAAAACGGCTGAAACTCGGGTAATAAAAGATTGATTTTAGCACCGTATCTATACGCACATGCTGACATCATAGATAAGCATCCTTGAAAGTGTCAAAACACTCGGTTGAAAACTGTGGGAGGAGCCACAAACTTGGCGGAATTGATGGACGGGACGGACATGGCAAACTCTATATTCCCCCCTCACCATTCGATGGTGGGGCATAAAACAGGTTGCAGCGTTATGTAACTTGAGCATAGAATGTACCGAATACATGTATGCAGTTTCAGTGAATTCTTGTGAGCCGTTTCTGAAATTTGAGAAAAAAGTTAACCGATGTCGACGTCGATGCTGGAGTGAGAAGAACAGCTCGGCATTTCTTCGAAAAGTTCAGCTAACAAAATACAATGGAATTATATAAGGCGAACTAGGACAAGGTATTATCAAAGGAATAATCTGTTAACTTGGGCAACATGAAATGTTGCTTCGTCATCCACGTTCAATTTTCAAAATCAGACTCTGTTTACTTTGGCAACACGTTTTCTCACATGTACACTCCAAATTTCACTACAGCCATCTCTGTGATTGTCTTCTAAATACTGGGAATAAATAGCTAAATAGTGGGGATATTTACCAAAGGCGCCCCAAAAGTATTGGAGCCGAGAAATGGCTTTAAGTAACGAGGTGATGTTGTGCCTATCAGTAAGACGGTCGGTCTATGGGAGATTCTTTATGCCGTTCAGCGTTGCCTCCTGGAGTTGAGTTGAATTGGATTTTACGGCACACCAACACAAAATTTTACTTTGTAATAGATAATTGAATTGAATTGGGTTTTAAGATGCACCAACACATGAAAGGTTATATCGCGCCTAACAGGAATGAACATGCCAGGCTCATCCTCCATGTACATCAAGATAAAACATGGAGAAGGGGCCTAGAACCTTATCACTCTGAACTGCAGAGTTGCTGCAAATTCTATTGTAGACACTCCATTTACGCTGGAGCCACGTTATAGTTTTTCTGTAACTGCTCTAGTGATATGAACGAGATGGCACCTGAAACAATTCAGGGGTCATGATGAAGACCTTTAATGAGCATGAACAAAAAATGAGAAAATGAAAGGGGGTGGGTGGGGGGAGGGTGTTACCCCTCTGCCTTCCCCTCCAACGGGATCTGCAGTGGCCCTATTCTTTGCCCTGTAACCACACGGGGCTTGTAATAAATAAAGGCAGATCTAATAACAAACAGATTGGAAACTTCTGATCTGAACCAGAGAAGCCAAAATATCACGTGGCACCATTTTTTTTTCCCCTTCTAACTCCTCTCTCAAAAATTCGTCGGGTCATAAAAACGGCTGAAACTCGGGTAATAAAAGATTGATTTTAGCACCGTATCGATATGCACATGCTGACATCATAGATAAGCATCATTGAAAGTGTCAAAACACTCGGTTGAAAACTGTGGGAGGAGCCACAAACTTGGCGGAATTGATGGACGGGACGGACATGGCAAACTCTATATTCCCCCCTCACCATTCGATGGTGGGGCATAAAACAGGTTGCAGCGTTATGTAACTTGAGCATAGCATGTACCGAATACATGTATGCAGTTTCAGTGAATTCTTGTGAGCTGTTTCTGAAATTTGAGAAAAAAAGTAAACCGATGTCGACGTCGATGCTGGGGTGAGAAGAACAGCTCGGCATTTCTTCGAAAAGTTGAGCTAACAAAATACAATGGAATAATATAAGGCGAACTAGGACAAGGTATTATCCAAGGAATAATCTGTCAACTTGGGCAACATGAAATGCTGCTTCGTCATCCACGGTCAATTTTCAAAATCAGACTGTTTACTTTGGCAACACATTTTCTCACATGTACACTCCAAATTTCACTTCAGTGTCCCTCATTGATTGTCTTCTAAATACTGGGAATAAATAGCTAAATAGTGGGGATATTTACCAAAGGCGCCCCAAAAGTATTGAAGCCCCAAAGTATTGGAGCCGAGAAAGGGATTTAAGTAACGAGGTGATGTTGTGCCTATCAGTAAGACGGTCGGTCTATGCGAGATTCTTTATGCCGTTCAGCGTTGCCTCCTGGAGTTGAGTTGAATTGGATTTTACGGCACACCAACACAAAAATGTTTACTTTGTAATAGATAATTGAATTGAATTGGGTTTTAGGATGCACCAACACATGAAAGGTTATATGGCGCCTAACAGGAATGAACATGCCAGGCTCATCCTCCATGTACATCAAGATAAAACATGGAGAAGGGGCCTAGAACCTTATCACTCTGAACTGCAGAGTTGCTGCAAATTCTATTGTAGACACTCCATTTACGCTGGAGCCACGTTATAGTTTTTCTGCAACTGCTCTAGTGATATGAGCGAGATGGCACCTGAAACAATTCAGGGGTCATGATGAAGACCTTTAATGAGCATGAACAAAAAATGAGAAAATGAAAGGGGGGGGGGGGGGGGGTTACCCCTCTGCCTTCCCCTCCAACGGGATCTGCAGTGGCCCTATTCTTTGCCCTGTAACCACACGGGGCTTGTAATAGATAAAGGCAGATCTAATAACAAACAGATTGGAAACTTCTGATCTGAACCAAAGAAGCCAAATTATCACCTGGCACCATTTTTCCTTCTAACTCCTCTCTCAAAATTCGTCGGGTCATAAAAACGGCTGAAACTCGGGTAATAAAAGGTTGATTTTAGCACCGTATCGATATGCACATGCTGACATCATAGATAAGCATCCTTGAAAGTGTCAAAACACTCGGTTGAAAACTGTGGGAGGAGCCACAAACTTGGCGGAATTGATGGACGGGACGGACATGGCAAACTCTATATTCCCCCCTCACCATTCGATGGTGGGCATAAAACAGGTTGCAGCGTTATGTAACTTGAGCATAGCATGTACCGAATACATGTATGCAGTTTCAGTGAATTCTTGTGAGCTGTTTCTGAAATTTGAGAAAAAAAGTAAACCGATGTCGACGTCGATGCTGGGGTGAGAAGAACAGCTCGGCATTTCTTCGAAAGTTGAGCTAACAAAATACAATGAATAATATAAGGCGAACTAGGACAAGGTATTATCCAAGGAATAATCTGTTCAACTTGGGCAACATGAAATGCTGCTTCGTCATCCACGATCAATTTTCAAAATCAGACTGTTTACTTTGGCAACACATTTTCTCACATGTACACTCCAAATTTCACTTTAATGTCCCTCATTGATTGTCTTCTAAATATTGGGAATAAATAGCTAAATAGTGGGGATATTTACCAAAGGCGCCCCAAAAGTATTGAAGCCCCAAAGTATTGGAGCCGAGAAAAGGCTTTATGTAACGAGGTATGTTGTGCCTATCAGTAAGACGGTCGGTCTATGGAGATTCCTTATGCCATTCAGCGTTGCCTCCTGGAGTTGAGTTGAAATGGATTTTAAGGCACACCAACACAAAAAGGTTTACTTTGTAATAGATAATTGAATTTAATTAATTGGGGTTTTAAGACACATGAAAGGTTATATGGTGCCTAACAGGAATGAACATGGCAGGCTCATCGAGATAAAACATGGAGAACGGGCCTAGAACCTTATCACCCTGAACTGCAGAGTTGCTGCAAATTCTATTGTAGACACTACATTTACGCTAGAGACACATTCTAGTTTTTCTGCCACTGCTCTAGTGATATGAGTGAGATGGCACCTGAAACAATTCAGGAGTCATGATAAAGGCCTTTAATGAGCATGAACAAAAAATGAACAGGTGTGTGGGGGTGGGGGGAGGTGGGGGGTACCCCTCTGCCTTGCCCTCCAACGGGATCTGCAGTGCCCTATTCTTTGCCCTGTAACCACACGGGCTTGTAATAAATAAAGGCAGAACTAATAACAAACAGATTGGAAACTTCTGATCTGAACCAGTGAAGCCAAAATATCACGTGGCACTTTTTTTTTCCTTCTAACTCCTCTCTCAAAAATTCATTGATTTTGATGAGATACATTCAAAAGATTCATAAAGAATAGCAAATGGGATTATATTAATTTAGTTGTACTTTCAAAATAAGAAGTTGTATAAAAAGCTGTTTAAAGTTAAACATATCATTTTTGGCTTTTCCTTTTAAAACCAAGCAATTGACGTAGTAAAAACTTCCCTTCAAACTCATGTTTTGCTTAAAATTAAAGTAAGGAAAATACCATCATTAGAAGGAGAAACAAATCTGTGATGAGTACTAGTTTTTGACCATAAATGAAACGTATATGCACAACACTCTTCATGAAATGCGAGTTTACACTGGGCACTGGGGCGATATTTTGTGTATTTTCGCACTGTGCCACCAAAATTTAGATATATTTCAGTTTCCTATCTATTTGTTATTAGGTCTGTGATAAAGGGTTATACAATTTAGAGTTTTTGTAATAAAATAAAACAAAAGTTCAGTCCATAGGAATGTTTAATTATCCAACATAGAAACAATACGATTTCTGTCACCTAGAATGTTTCATTAAAGGGACACATGGCAATCTTGAAGTGTTTATCAAGCACTGCAATTAGCCTCGCACTTTATTAATCCAGTATCTACTTGCATATATTTAAATACAATTGAGTTTCCAACTTTTCTTCGCTATTCAATATATTATTGGTGAAAAGTAATCAACAGTAAGTAATGTGCAAAACCAATCTGCTTTATACTAGTCTTACAATTAATATTAATGACTGAACAAATGCAGTGTATGTAGAAAAACTAACTGGACACTGTGATTTTTCAAAAAAAATCAAGAAGATAGCCGTGTGTCCCTTTAAAAAGGAGTAAAGTCAAAATTGTAATCATTAATTGGCACTAAACATAATCTGCTGAATACAATATAAAACATATAAGACATATTAACATATATTTTATATAACATGTATCCTGAGTAATAAAGATAGTCGTTTATCGTGAAGATATGCACTTTTCTGCCTAATAAAGCGGTGACCTAATACATTTTGCTTTATTAGGCACTGACCAATAAAGGAAA
>JAWPHD010016779.1:0-48100 GCA_037043455.1 Cyrtodaria siliqua
ATATGCACAAGTCAGAAATGAAACGGGCACTCTATGGCACGCAGAATGATACTTGTTGACATTTCATTGCCAAGGGACGTAATACGTGTACGGGAAAATAGGACAAACAGAGATAACTTAGATTTTTACGCGATCTGATAGTACATATGATTATTATTCATAATAGTAATACGTATAGAATATGTACAATATTATCTGGCTTGTTGTTATGATTGTTAATATGACTATTGTTATAATTATTGCAGCAAACCTGTATCAAGACACAACGTTAATCGCTTTTCAAGTGAGCCCAGAAGTTGCATATAAAAGCCATGACAAGCCAACAATGCGTTCCACCGTAAGTTTTTCATATGTATACGCACTTTCAACAGATATGCACACATCAGAAATGAAACGTGCACTCTATGGCACGCAGAATGATACTTGTTGACATTTCATTGCCAAGGGATGTAATACGTGTACGGGAAAATAGGACAAACAGAGATAACTTAGATTTTTACGCGATCTGATAGTACATATGATTATTATTCATAATAGTAATACGTAAAGAATATGTACAATATTATCTGGCTTGTTGTTATGATTGTTAATATGACTATTGTTATAATTATTGCAGCAAACCTGTATCAAGACACAACGTTAATCGCTTCTCAAGTGAGCCCAGAAGTTGCATGTACAAGCCATGACAAGCCAACAATGCGTTCCACCGTAAGTTTTTCATATGTATACGTACTTTCAACAGATATGCACAAGTCAGAAATGAAACGGGCACTCTATGGCACGCAGAATGATACTTGTTGACATTTCATTGCCAAGGGACGTAATACGTGTACGGGAAAATAGGACAAACAGAGATAACTTAGATTTTTACGCGATCTGATAGTACATATGATTATTATTCATAATAGTAATACGTAAAGAATATGTACAATATTATCTGGCTTGTTGTTATGATTGTTAATATGACTATTGTTATAATTATTGCA
The DNA here is from genome assembly GCA_037043455.1 of Cyrtodaria siliqua. Classification (NCBI taxonomy): domain Eukaryota; kingdom Metazoa; phylum Mollusca; class Bivalvia; order Adapedonta; family Hiatellidae; genus Cyrtodaria; species Cyrtodaria siliqua. Next base: position 987 of record JAWPHD010016779.1, read on the forward strand.
GCAAACCTGTATCAAGACACAACGTTAATCGCTTCTCAAGTGAGCCCAGAAGTTGCATGTACAAGCCATGACAAGCCAACAATGCGTTCCACCGTAAGTTTTTCATATGTATACGTACTTTCAACAGATATGCACAAGTCAGAAATGAAACGTGCACTCTATGGCACGCAGAATGATACTTGTTGACATTTCATTGCCAAGGGACGTAATGCGTGTACGGGAAAATAGGAGAAACAGAAATAACTTAGATTTTTACGCGATCTGATAGTACATATGATTATTATTCATAATAGTAATACGTATAGAATATGTACAATATTATCTGGCTAGTTGTTATGATTGTTAATATGACTATTGTTATAATTATTGCAGCAAACCTGTATCAAGACACAACGTTAATCGCTTCTCAAGTGAGCCCAGAAGTTGCATGTACAAGCCATGACAAGCCAACAATGCGTTCCATCGTAAGTTTTTCATATGTATACGTACTTTCAACAGATATGCACAAGTCAGAAATGAAACGGGCACTCTATGGCACGCAGAATGATACTTGTTGACATTTCATTGCCAAGGGACGTAATACGTGTACGGGAAAATAGGACAAACAGAGATAACTTAGATTTTTACGCGATCTGATAGTACATATGATTATTATTCATAAGAGTAATACGTATAGAATATGTACAATATTATCTGGCTTGTTGTTATGATTGTTAATATGACTATTTTTATAATTATTGCAGCAAACCTGTATCAAGACACAACGTTAATCGCTTCTCAAGTGAGCCCAGAAGTTGCATGTACAAGCCATGACAAGCCAACATTGCGTTCCACAGTAAGTTTATCATATGTATACGTACTTTCAACAGATATGCACAAGTCAGAAATGAAACGGGCACTCTATGGCACGCAGAATGATACTTGTTGACATTTCATTGCCAAGGGACGTAATACGTGTACGGGAAAATAGGACAAACAGAGATAACTTAGATTTTTACGCGATCTGATAGTACATATGATTATTATTCATAATAGTAATACGTAAAGAATATGTACAATATTATCTGGCTTGTTGTTATGATTGTTAATATGACTATTGTTATAATTATTGCAGCAAACCTGTATCAAGACACAACGTTAATCGCTTTTCAAGTGAGCCCAGAAGTTGCATGTACAAGCCATGACAAGCCAACAATGCGTTCCACCGTAAGTTTTTCATATGTATACGCACTTTCAACAGATATGCACACATCAGAAATGAAACGTGCACTCTATGGCACGCTAATAGATACTTGTTGACATTTCATTGCCAAGGGACGTAATACGTGTACGGGAAAATAGGACAAACAGAGATAACTTAGATTTTTACGCGATCTGATAGTACATATGATTATTATTCATAATAGTATTACGTAAAGAATATGTACAATATTATCTGGCTTGTTGTTATGATTGTTAATATGACTATTGTTATAATTATTGCAGCAAACCTGTATCAAGACACAACGTTAATCGCTTCTCAAGTGAGCCCAGAAGTTGCATGTACAAGCCATGACAAGCCAACAATGCGTTCCACCGTAAGTTTTTCATATGTATACGTACTTTCAACAGATATGCACAAGTCAGAAATGAAACGGGCACTCTATGGCACGCAGAATGATACTTGTTGACATTTCATTGCCAAGGGACGTAATACGTGTACGGGAAAATAGGACAAACAGAGATAACTTAGATTTTTACGCGATCTGATAGTACATATGATTATTATTCATAATAGTAATACGTAAAGAATATGTACAATATTATCTGGCTAGTTGTTATGATTGTTAATATGACTATTGTTATAATTATTGCAGCAAACCTGTATCAAGACACAACGTTAATCGCTTCTCAAGTGAGCCCAGAAGTTGCATGTACAAGCCATGACAAGCCAACAATGCGTTCCACCGTAAGTTTTTCATATGTATACGTACTTTCAACAGATATGCACACATCAGAAATGAAACGGGCACTCTATGGCACGCAGAATGATACTTGTTGACATTTCATTGCCAAGGGACGTAATACGTGTACGGGAAAATAGGACAAACAGAGATAACTTAGATTTTTACGCGATCTGATAGTACATATGATTATTATTCATAATAGTAATACGTAAAGAATATGTACAATATTATCTGGCTAGTTGTTATGATTGTTAATATGACTATTGTTATAATTATTGCAGCAAACCTGTATCAAGACACAACGTTAATCGCTTCTCAAGTGAGCCCAGAAGTTGCATGTACAAGCCATGACAAGCCAACAATGCGTTCCACCGTAAGTTTTTCATATGTATACGTACTTTCAACAGATATGCACAAGTCAGAAATGAAACGGGCACTCTATGGCACGCAGAATGATACTTGTTGACATTTCATTGCCAAGGGACGTAATATGTGTACGAGAAAATAGGACAAACAGAGATAACTTAGATTTTTACGCGATCTGATAGTACATATGATTATTATTCATAATAGTAAAACGTATAGAATATGTACAATATTATCTGGCTTGTTGTTATGATTGTTAATATGACTATTGTTATAATTATTGCAGCAAACCTGTATCAAGACACAACGTTAATCGCTTCTCAAGTGAGCCCAGAAGTTGCATGTACAAGCCATGACAAGCCAACAATGCGTTCCACCGTAAGTTTTTCATATGTATACGTACTTTCAACAGATATGCACAAGTCAGAAATGAAACGGGCACTCTATGGCACGCATAATGATACTTGTTGACATTTCATTGCCAAGGGACGTAATACGTGTACGGGAAAATAGGACAAACAGAGATAACTTAGATTTTTACGCGATCTGATAGTACATATGATTATTATTCATAATAGTAATACGTATAGAATATGTACAATATTATCTGGCTTGTTGTTATGATTGTTAATATGACTATTTTTATAATTATTGCAGCAAACCTGTATCAAGACACAACGTTAATCGCTTCTCAAGTGAGCCCAGAAGTTGCATGTACAAGCCATGACAAGCCAACATTGCGTTCCACAGTAAGTTTATCATATGTATACGTACTTTCAACAGATATGCACAAGTCAGAAATGAAACGGGCACTCTATGGCACGCAGAATGATACTTGTTGACATTTCATTGCCAAGGGACGTAATACGTGTACGGGAAAATAGGACAAACAGAGATAACTTAGATTTTTACGCGATCTGATAGTACATATGATTATTATTCATAATAGTAATACGTAAAGAATATGTACAATATTATCTGGCTTGTTGTTATGATTGTTAATATGACTATTGTTATAATTATTGCAGCAAACCTGTATCAAGACACAACGTTAATCGCTTTTCAAGTGAGCCCAGAAGTTGCATGTACAAGCCATGACAAGCCAACAATGCGTTCCACCGTAAGTTTTTCATATGTATACGCACTTTCAACAGATATGCACACATCAGAAATGAAACGTGCACTCTATGGCACGCTAATAGATACTTGTTGACATTTCATTGCCAAGGGACGTAATACGTGTACGGGAAAATAGGACAAACAGAGATAACTTAGATTTTTACGCGATCTGATAGTACATATGATTATTATTCATAATAGTATTACGTAAAGAATATGTACAATATTATCTGGCTTTTTGTTATGATTGTTAATATGACTATTGTTATAATTATTGCAGCAAACCTGTATCAAGACACAACGTTAATCGCTTCTCAAGTGAGCCCAGAAGTTGCATGTACAAGCCATGACAAGCCAACAATGCGTTCCACCGTAAGTTTTTCATATGTATACGCACTTTCAACAGATATGCACACATCAGAAATGAAACGTGCACTCTATGGCACGCAGAATGATACTTGTTGACATTTCATTGCCAAGGGACGTAATACGTGTACGGGAAAATAGGACAAACAGAGATAACTTAGATTTTTACGCGATCTGATAGTACATATGATTATTATTCATAATAGTATTACGTAAAGAATATGTACAATATTATCTGGCTTGTTGTTATGATTGTTAATATGACTATTGTTATAATTATTGCAGCAAACCTGTATCAAGACACAACGTTAATCGCTTCTCAAGTGAGCCCAGAAGTTGCATGTACAAGCCATGACAAGCCAACAATGCGTTCCACCGTAAGTTTTTCATATGTATACGCACTTTCAACAGATATGCACACATCAGAAATGAAACGTGCACTCTATGGCACGCAGAATGATACTTGTTGACATTTCATTGCCAAGGGACGTAATACGTGTACGGGAAAATAGGACAAACAGAGATAACTTAGATTTTTACGCGATCTGATAGTACATATGATTATTATTCATAATAGTAATACGTAAAGAATATGTACAATATTATCTGGCTTGTTGTTATGATTGTTAATATGACTATTGTTATAATTATTGCAGCAAACCTGTATCAAGACACAACGTTAATCGCTTCTCAAGTGAGCCCAGAAGTTGCATGTACAAGCCATGACAAGCCAACAATGCGTTCCACCGTAAGTTTTTCATATGTATACGTACTTTCAACAGATATGCACAAGTCAGAAATGAAACGGGCACTCTATGGCACGCAGAATGATACTTGTTGACATTTCATTGCCAAGGGACGTAATACGTGTACGGGAAAATAGGACAAACAGAGATAACTTAGATTTTTACGCGATCTGATAGTACATATGATTATTATTCATAATAGTAATACGTATAGAATATGTACAATATTATCTGGCTTGTTGTTATGATTGTTAATATGACTATTGTTATAATTATTGCAGCAAACCTGTATCAAGACACAACGTTAATCGCTTCTCAAGTGAGCCCAGAAGTTGCATGTACAAGCCATGACAAGCCAACAATGCGTTCCACCGTAAGTTTTTCATATGTATACGCACTTTCAACAGATATGCACACATCAGAAATGAAACATGCACTCTATGGCACGCAAATAGATACTTGTTGACATTTCATTGCCAAGGGACGTAATACGTGTACGGGAAAATAGGACAAACAGAGATAACTTAGATTTTTACGCGATCTGATAGTACATATGATTATTATTCATAATAGTATTACGTAAAGAATATGTACAATATTATCTGGCTTGTTGTTATGATTGTTAATATGACTATTGTTATAATTATTGCAGCAAACCTGTATCAAGACACAACGTTAATCGCTTCTCAAGTGAGCCCAGAAGTTGCATGTACAAGCCATGACAAGCCAACAATGCGTTCCACCGTAAGTTTTTCATATGTATACGTACTTTCAACAGATATGCACAAGTCAGAAATGAAACGGGCACTCTATGGCACGCAGAATGATACTTGTTGACATTTCATTGCCAAGGGACGTAATACGTGTACGGGAAAATAGGACAAACAGAGATAACTTAGATTTTTACGCGATCTGATAGTACATATGATTATTATTCATAATAGTAATACGTATAGAATATGTACAATATTATCTGGCTTGTTGTTATGATTGTTAATATGACTATTGTTATAATTATTGCAGCAAACCTGTATCAAGACACAACGTTAATCGCTTTTCAAGTGAGCCCAGAAGTTGCATGTACAAGCCATGACAAGCCAACAATGCGTTCCACCGTAAGTTTTTCATATGTATACGCACTTTCAACAGATATGCACACATCAGAAATGAAACGTGCACTCTATGGCACGCAGAATGATACTTGTTGACATTTCATTGACAATGGACGTAATACGTGTACGGGAAAATAGGACAAACAGAGATAACTTAGATTTTTACGCGATCTGATAGTACATATGATTATTATTCATAATAGTAATACGTAAAGAATATGTACAATATTATCTGGCTTGTTGTTATGATTGTTAATATGACTATTGTTATAATTATTGCAGCGAACCTGTATCAAGACACAACGTTAATCGCTTCTCAAGTGAGCCCAGAAGTTGCATGTACAAGCCATGACAAGCCAACAATGCGTTCCACCGTAAGTTTTTCATATGTATACGCACTTTCAACAGATATGCACACATCAGAAATGAAACGTGCACTCTATGGCACGCAGAATGATACTTGTTGACATTTCATTGCCAAGGGACGTAATACGTGTACGGGAAAATAGGACAAACAGAGATAACTTAGATTTTTACGCGATCTGATAGTACATATGATTATTATTCATAATAGTAATACGTAAAGAATATGTACAATATTATCTGGCTTGTTGTTATGATTGTTAATATGACTATTGTTATAATTATTGCAGCAAACCTGTATCAAGACACAACGTTAATCGCTTCTCAAGTGAGCCCAGAAGTTGCATGTACAAGCCATGACAAGCCAACAATGCGTTCCACCGTAAGTTTTTCATATGTATACGTACTTTCAACAGATATGCACAAGTCAGAAATGAAACGGGCACTCTATGGCACGCAGAATGATACTTGTTGACATTTCATTGCCAAGGGACGTAATACGTGTACGGGAAAATAGGACAAACAGAGATAACTTAGATTTTTACGCGATCTGATAGTACATATGATTATTATTCATAATAGTAATACGTATAGAATATGTACAATATTATCTGGCTTGTTGTTATGATTGTTAATATGACTATTGTTATAATTATTGCAGCAAACCTGTATCAAGACACAACGTTAATCGCTTCTCAAGTGAGCCCAGAAGTTGCATGTACAAGCCATGACAAGCCAACAATGCGTTCCACCGTAAGTTTTTCATATGTATACGCACTTTCAACAGATATGCACACATCAGAAATGAAACGTGCACTCTATGGCACGCAAATAGATACTTGTTGACATTTCATTGCCAAGGGACGTAATACGTGTACGGGAAAATAGGACAAACAGAGATAACTTAGATTTTTACGCGATCTGATAGTACATATGATTATTATTCATAATAGTATTACGTAAAGAATATGTACAATATTATCTGGCTTGTTGTTATGATTGTTAATATGACTATTGTTATAATTATTGCAGCAAACCTGTATCAAGACACAACGTTAATCGCTTCTCAAGTGAGCCCAGAAGTTGCATGTACAAGCCATGACAAGCCAACAATGCGTTCCACCGTAAGTTTTTCATATGTATACGCACTTTCAACAGATATGCACACATCAGAAATGAAACGTGCACTCTATGGCACGCAGAATGATACTTGTTGACATTTCATTGCCAAGGGACGTAATACGTGTACGGGAAAATAGGACAAACAGAGATAACTTAGATTTTTACGCGATCTGATAGTACATATGATTATTATTCATAATAGTAATACGTAAAGAATATGTACAATATTATCTGGCTTGTTGTTATGATTGTTAATATGACTATTGTTATAACTATTGCAGCAAACCTGTATCAAGACACAACGTTAATCGCTTCTCAAGTGAGCCCAGAAGTTGCATGTACAAGCCATGACAAGCCAACAATGCGTTCCACCGTAAGTTTTTCATATGTATACGTACTTTCAACAGATATGCACAAGTCAGAAATGAAACGGGCACTCTATGGCACGCAGAATGATACTTGTTGACATTTCATTGCCAAGGGACGTAATACGTGTACGGGAAAATAGGACAAACAGAGATAACTTAGATTTTTACGCGATCTGATAGTACATATGATTATTATTCATAATAGTAATACGTATAGAATATGTACAATATTATCTGGCTTGTTGTTATGATTGTTAATATGACTATTGTTATAATTATTGCAGCAAACCTGTATCAAGACACAACGTTAATCGCTTCTCAAGTGAGCCCAGAAGTTGCATGTACAAGCCATGACAAGCCAACATTGCGTTCCACCGTAAGTTTATCATATGTATACGTACTTTCAACAGATATGCACAAGTCAGAAATGAAACGGGCACTCTATGGCACGCAGAATGATACTTGTTGACATTTCATTGCCAAGGGACGTAATACGTGTACGGGAAAATAGGACAAACAGAGATAACTTAGATTTTTACGCGATCTGATAGTACATATGATTATTATTCATAATAGTAATACGTATAGAATATGTACAATATTATCTGGCTTGTTGTTATGATTGTTAATATGACTATTGTTATAATTATTGCAGCAAACCTGTATCAAGACACAACGTTAATCGCTTTTCAAGTGAGCCCAGAAGTTGCATGTACAAGCCATGACAAGCCAACAATGCGTTCCACCGTAAGTTTTTCATATGTATACGCACTTTCAACAGATATGCACACATCAGAAATGAAACGTGCACTCTATGGCACGCAGAATGATACTTGTTGACATTTCATTGACAATGGACGTAATACGTGTACGGGAAAATAGGACAAACAGAGATAACTTAGATTTTTACGCGATCTGATAGTACATATGATTATTATTCATAATAGTAATACGTAAAGAATATGTACAATATTATCTGGCTTGTTGTTATGATTGTTAATATGACTATTGTTATAATTATTGCAGCAAACCTGTATCAAGACACAACGTTAATCGCTTCTCAAGTGAGCCCAGAAGTTGCATGTACAAGCCATGACAAGCCAACAATGCGTTCCACCGTAAGTTTTTCATATGTATACGCACTTTCAACAGATATGCACACATCATAAATGAAACGTGCACTCTATGGCACGCAGAATGATACTTGTTGACATTTCATTGCCAAGGGACGTAATACGTGTACGGGAAAATAGGACAAACAGAGATAACTTAGATTTTTACGCGATCTGATAGTACATATGATTATTATTCATAATAGTAATACGTAAAGAATATGTACAATATTATCTGGCTTGTTGTTATGATTGTTAATATGACTATTGTTATAATTATTGCAGCAAACCTGTATCAAGACACAACGTTAATCGCTTCTCAAGTGAGCCCAGAAGTTGCATGTACAAGCCATGACAAGCCAACAATGCGTTCCACCGTAAGTTTTTCATATGTATACGTACTTTCAACAGATATGCACAAGTCAGAAATGAAACGGGCACTCTATGGCACGCAGAATGATACTTGTTGACATTTCATTGCCAAGGGACGTAATACGTGTACGGGAAAATAGGACAAACAGAGATAACTTAGATTTTTACGCGATCTGATAGTACATATGATTATTATTCATAATAGTAATACGTATAGAATATGTACAATATTATCTGGCTTGTTGTTATGATTGTTAATATGACTATTGTTATAATTATTGCAGCAAACCTGTATCAAGACACAACGTTAATCGCTTCTCAAGTGAGCCCAGAAGTTGCATGTACAAGCCATGACAAGCCAACATTGCGTTCCACCGTAAGTTTATCATATGTATACGTACTTTCAACAGATATGCACAAGTCAGAAATGAAACGGGCACTCTATGGCACGTAGAATGATACTTGTTGACATTTCATTGCCAAGGGACGTAATACGTGTACGGGAAAATAGGACAAACAGAGATAACTTAGATTTTTACGCGATCTGATAGTACATATGATTATTATTCATAATAGTAATACGTATAGAATATGTACAATATTATCTGGCTTGTTGTTATGATTGTTAATATGACTATTGTTATAATTATTGCAGCAAACCTGTATCAAGACACAACGTTAATCGCTTCTCAAGTGAGCCCAGAAGTTGCATGTACAAGCCATGACAAGCCAAAAATGCGTTCCACCGTAAGTTTTTCATATGTATACGTACTTTCAACAGATATGCACAAGTCAGAAATGAAACGCGCACTCTATGGCACGCAAAATGATACTTGTTGACATTTCATTGCCAAGGGACGTAATACGTGTACGGGAAAATAGGACAAACAGAGATAACTTAGATTTTTACGCGATCTGATAGTACATATGATTATTATTCATAATAGTAATACGTATAGAATATGTACAATATTATCTGGCTTGTTGTTATGATTGTTAATATGACTATTGTTATAATTATTGCAGCAAACCTGTATCAAGACACAACGTTAATCGCTTCTCAAGTGAGCCCAGAAGTTGCATGTACAAGCCATGACAAGCCAACAATGCGTTCCACCGTAAGTTTTTCATATGTATACGCACTTTCAACAGATATGCATACATCAGAAATGAAACGTGCACTCTATGGCACGCAGAATGATACTTGTTGACATTTCATTGCCAAGGGACGTAATACGTGTACGGGAAAATAGGACAAACAGAGATAACTTAGATTTTTACGCGATCTGATAGTACATATGATTATTATTCATAATAGTAATACGTAAAGAATATGTACAATATTATCTGGCTTGTTGTTATGATTGTTGATATGAATATTGTTATAATTATTGCAGCAAACCTGTATCAAGACACAACGTTAATCGCTTCTCAAGTGAGCCCAGAAGTTGCATGTACAAGCAATGACAAGCCAACAATGCGTTCCACCGTAAGTTTTTCATATGTATACGTACTTTCAACAGATATGCACAAGTCAGAAATGAAACGGGCACTCTATGGCACGCAGAATGATACTTGTTGACATTTCATTGCCAAGGGACGTAATACGTGTACGGGAAAATAGGACAAACAGAGATAACTTAGATTTTTACGCGATCTGATAGTACATATGATTATTATTCATAATAGTAATACGTATAGAATATGTACAATATTATCTGGCTTGTTGTTATGATTGTTAATATGACTATTGTTATAATTATTGCAGCAAACCTGTATCAAGACACAACGTTAATCGCTTTTCAAGTGAGCCCAGAAGTTGCATGTACAAGCCATGACAAGCCAACAATGCGTTCCACCGTAAGTTTTTCATATGTATACGCACTTTCAACAGATATGCACACATCAGAAATGAAACGTGCACTCTATGGCACGCAGAATGATACTTGTTGACATTTCATTGCCAAGGGAAGTAATACGTGTACGGGAAAATAGGACAAACAGAGATAACTTAGATTTTTACGCGATCTGATAGTACATATGATTATTATTCATATTAGTAATACGTAAAGAATATGTACAATATTATCTGGCTTGTTGTTATGATTGTTAATATGACTATTGTTATAATTATTGCAGCAAACCTGTATCAAGACACAACGTTAATCGCTTCTCAAGTGAGCCCAGAAGTTGCATGTACAAGCCATGACAAGCCAACAATGCGTTCCACCGTAAGTTTTTCATATGTATACGCACTTTCAACAGATATGCACACATCAGAAATGAAACGTGCACTCTATGGCACGCAGAATGATACTTGTTGACATTTCATTGCCAAGGGACGTAATACGTGTACGGGAAAATAGGACAAACAGAGATAACTTAGATTTTTACGCGATCTGATAGTACATATGATTATTATTCATATTAGTAATACGTAAAGAATATGTACAATATTATCTGGCTTGTTGTTATGATTGTTAATATGACTATTGTTATAATTATTGCAGCAAACCTGTATCAAGACACAACGTTAATCGCTTCTCAAGTGAGCCCAGAAGTTGCATGTACAAGCCATGACAAGCCAACAATGCGTTCCACCGTAAGTTTTTCATATGTATACGTACTTTCAACAGATATGCACAAGTCAGAAATGAAACGGGCACTCTATGGCACGCAGAATGATACTTGTTGACATTTCATTGCCAAGGGACGTAATACGTGTACGGGAAAATAGGACAAACAGAGATAACTTAGATTTTTACGCGATCTGATAGTACATATGATTATTATTCATAATAGTAATACGTATAGAATATGTACAATATTATCTGGCTTGTTGTTATGATTGTTAATATGACTATTGTTATAATTATTGCAGCAAACCTGTATCAAGACACAACGTTAATCGCTTCTCAAGTGAGCCCAGAAGTTGCATGTACAAGCCATGACAAGCCAACAATGCGTTCCACCGTAAGTTTTTCATATGTATACGCACTTTCAACAGATATGCATACATCAGAAATGAAACGTGCACTCTATGGCACGCAGAATGATACTTGTTGACATTTCATTGCCAAGGGACGTAATACGTGTACGGGAAAATAGGACAAACAGAGATAACTTAGATTTTTACGCGATCTGATAGTACATATGATTATTATTCATAATAGTAATACGTAAAGAATATGTACAATATTATCTGGCTTGTTGTTATGATTGTTGATATGAATATTGTTATAATTATTGCAGCAAACCTGTATCAAGACACAACGTTAATCGCTTCTCAAGTGAGCCCAGAAGTTGCATGTACAAGCAATGACAAGCCAACAATGCGTTCCACCGTAAGTTTTTCATATGTATACGTACTTTCAACAGATATGCACAAGTCAGAAATGAAACGGGCACTCTATGGCACGCAGAATGATACTTGTTGACATTTCATTGCCAAGGGACGTAATACGTGTACGGGAAAATAGGACAAACAGAGATAACTTAGATTTTTACGCGATCTGATAGTACATATGATTATTATTCATAATAGTAATACGTATAGAATATGTACAATATTATCTGGCTTGTTGTTATGATTGTTAATATGACTATTGTTATAATTATTGCAGCAAACCTGTATCAAGACACAACGTTAATCGCTTTTCAAGTGAGCCCAGAAGTTGCATGTACAAGCCATGACAAGCCAACAATGCGTTCCACCGTAAGTTTTTCATATGTATACGCACTTTCAACAGATATGCACACATCAGAAATGAAACGTGCACTCTATGGCACGCAGAATGATACTTGTTGACATTTCATTGCCAAGGGACGTAATACGTGTACGGGAAAATAGGACAAACAGAGATAACTTAGATTTTTACGCGATCTGATAGTACATATGATTATTATTCATATTAGTAATACGTAAAGAATATGTACAATATTATCTGGCTTGTTGTTATGATTGTTAATATGACTATTGTTATAATTATTGCAGCAAACCTGTATCAAGACACAACGTTAATCGCTTCTCAAGTGAGCCCAGAAGTTGCATGTACAAGCCATGACAAGCCAACATTGCGTTCCACCGTAAGTTTATCATATGTATACGTACTTTCAACAGATATGCACTAGTCAGAAATGAAACGGGCACTCTATGGCACGCAGAATGATACTTGTTGACATTTCATTGCCAAGGGACGTAATACGTGTACGGGAAAATAGGACAAACAGAGATAACTTAGATTTTTACGCGATCTGATAGTACATATGATTATTATTCATAATAGTAATACGTATAGAATATGTACAATATTATCTGGCTTGTTGTTATGATTGTTAATATGACTATTGTTATAATTATTGCAGCAAACCTGTATCAAGACACAACGTTAATCGCTTTTCAAGTGAGCCCAGAAGTTGCATGTACAAGCCATGACAAGCCAACAATGCGTTCCACCGTAAGTTTTTCATATGTATACGCACTTTCAACAGATATGCACACATCTGAAATGAAACGTGCACTCTATGGCACGCAGAATGATACTTGTTGACATTTCATTGGCAAGGGACGTAATACGTGTACGGGAAAATAGGACAAACAGAGATAACTTAGATTTTTACGCGATCTGATAGTACATATGATTATTATTCATAATAGTAATACGTATAGAATATGTACAATATTATCTGGCTTGTTGTTATGATTGTTAATATGACTATTGTTATAATTATTGCAGCAAACCTATATCAAGACACAACGTTAATCGCTTTTCAAGTGAGCCCAGAAGTTGCATGTACAAGCCATGACAAGCCAACAATGCGTTCCACCGTAAGTTTTTCATATGTATACGCACTTTCAACAGATATGCACACATCAGAAATGAAAAGTGCACTCTATGGCACGCAGAATGATACTTGTTGACATTTCATTGCCAAGGGACGTAATACGTGTACGGGAAAATAGGACAAACAGAGATAACTTAGATTTTTACGCGATCTGATAGTACATATGATTATTATTCATAATAGTAATACGTAAAGAATATGTACAATATTATCTGGCTTGTTGTTATGATTGTTAATATGACTATTGTCATAATTATTGCAGCAAACCTGTATCAAGACACAACGTTAATCGCTTCTCAAGTGAGCCCAGAAGTTGCATGTACAAGCCATGACAAGCCAACATTGCGTTCCACCATAAGTTTATCATATGTATACGTACTTTCAACAGATATGCACAAGTCAGAAATGAAACGGGCACTCTATGGCACGCAGAATGATACTTGTTGACATTTTATTGCCAAGGGACGTAATACGTGTACGGGAAAATAGGACAAACAGAGATAACTTAGATTTGTACGCGATCTGATAGTACATATGATTATTATTCATAATAGTAATACGTAAAGAATATGTACAATATTATCTGGCTTGTTGTTATGATTGTTAATATGACTATTGTAATAATTATTGCAGCAAACCTGTATCAAGACACAACGTTAATCGCTTCTCAAGTGAGCCCAGAAGTTGCATGTACAAGCCATGACAAGCCAACATTGCGTTCCACCGTAAGTTTATCATATGTATACGTACTTTCAACAGATATGCACAAGTCAGAAATAAAACGGGCACTCTATGGCACGCAGAATGATACTTGTTGACATTTCATTGCCAAGGGACGTAATACGTGTACGTGAAAATAGGAGAAAAAGAGATAACTTAGATTTTTACGCGATCTGATAGTACATATGATTATTATTCATAATAGTAATACGTATAGAATATGTACAATATTATCTGGCTTGTTGTTATGATTGTTAATATGACTATTGTTATAATTATTGCAGCAAACCTGTATCAAGACACAACGTTAATCGCTTTTCAAGTGAGCCCAGAAGTTGCATGTACAAGCCATGACAAGCCAACAATGCGTTCCACCGTAAGTTTTTCATATGTATACGCACTTTCAACAGATATGCACACATCAGAAATGAAACGTGCACTCTATGGCACGCAGAATGATACTTGTTGACATTTCATTGACAATGGACGTAATACGTGTACGGGAAAATAGGACAAACAGAGATAACTTAGATTTTTACGCGATCTGATAGTACATATGATTATTATTCATAATAGTAATACGTAAAGAATATGTACAATATTTTCTGGCTTGTTGTTATGATTGTTAATATGACTATTGTTATAATTATTGCAGCAAACCTGTATCAAGACACAACGTTAATCGCTTCTCAAGTGAGCCCAGAAGTTGCATGTACAAGCCATGACAAGCCAACAATGCGTTCCACCGTAAGTTTTTCATATGTATACGTACTTTCAACAGATATGCACAAGTCAGAAACAGAGATAACTTAGATTTTTACGCGATCTGATAGTACATATGATTATTATTCATAATAGTAATACGAATAGAATATGTACAATATTATCTGGCTTGTTGTTATGATTGTTAATATGACTATTGTTCTTACACATATATATTCATTTCTTACACATATATGTTCAGTTCTTACACATATATATTCCGTTCTTACACTTACATATTCCGTTCTTACACATATATATTCCGTTCATACACATATATATTCCGTTCTTACACATATATATACAGTTCTTACACATATATATTCCTATTTTACACATATATATTCAGTTCTTACACATATATATTCAGTTTTTACACATATATATTCCGTTCTTACACATATATTTAGTTCTTACACATATATATTCACTTCTTACACATATATATTCCGTTATTACACATATATTCCGTTCTTACACATATATATTCCGTTCTTACACATATATTCCGTTCTTACACATATATACACATATATATTCCGTTCTTACACATACATATATCGTTCTTACACTTACATATTCCGTTCTTAAACATATATATTCCGTTCTTACACATATATATTCCGTTATTATTATAGATGTTATATGCCTGCACCGGGCAGCGCTGCAGGTTATCTTTGTTTTCCCATGCTTTGGGCTTGAACTTGCGTACATTTGTGTGGTCAGTACCAGTTCTCGTTTTTGTTTGTCTCTCTCTGGAGTGTTCGAGGTATTTGTCACCATCTTCATCGGTGTGTATCTCGATGTCCCCCCATTTTAATGTGTGCTGCTCTCTACCGCCACGCATTCCCATTACAAGAGAGAATGTGATATGCAACAGATTGATGATTTGTGTAGCATTTTCAATTCCTAGTTGCCCACACTCAAACAAGTTGTCGATGTCAACATCCGTTATTTCTTCAGCTGCATTTGGCTTGCTCCCATAACCTTGTGACTTTAGATAGGTCATTTTTGCTTTCATTGTATTGTTAATATGGGAGAAAAGAGGATTTTTATTCACCGCTTGTGAATATCCTTTTTTTTGAAGGTGTCGTTCAAGGCTAGAAAGAAGTCCTCGAATGCTTGAAGGCTCATACTCGCTGTGATCACTTTTTTTTACCACTGCTAAGAAATTTCCAAATAATTGGTCAAGTTCAGGGATGTCAAGCTGTTCAACAGGCCTGTCTTCTCCTTGTTCATTGCAAAATTGGCGAAATAATTTCATATCTGCCTGTGTCTTTCTCCTGGTGTTTTCGTTTTCCTGTGCATTTATGAATTCTTGTATTTTCTCAGGGTTGACAGCTTCAAACCGTGATTTTTGTTCATTTCCTATCTGTTTCCTTATTGGCATAATTAAATTTGATGCCTCAGACACAGGTTGATTACTGTTTTGTACTTCATCACACTCAGACCCAGCTAACATTGCATTTAATTCAGCCCAGGCGTATTCATCTAAAAAATCAGCCATTTTTGTCTGTTGCAGACGACAACAATTGCAATAACAACAACAACAACAACATTGATAAACAATTCCTATAAAGTTAACAACAGATGTTATAAAAGTTCATTGTTTTTATTTTAATGAGTTTAAATCATTATCACACATAATAATAAATTTGTTTAGGAAAACAAAATGTGAGCAGAGAAACATTATTCTATTCTGTTCAATTCATAAGGGAGACAAAATGAAGGAGTGGATTGTTTTGTGTTTTTCTTCAGATCATCAAGGAATCAGCAGACCATTATACATTCTTGCTATTTTTATCAGTGCCTGATCTGTGATTTTTACAAGATCAGTTCTGATAAAGAATTTGTTATGGTTTTGCAAATCATCAAATGGAGAATTATACAGCCAGTGGGGACACCAGTCAAAAGGATTCAACCTAAGTTTGTACACAATTATGTGGAATTAAAAAAAAAAATGACACAGGCTATATAGTCTGTATGCATAATCTATATGAATGTTTGTATACAGAAGAAATTAAAAAATATTTTAACTTTAAACCAGTGTGTTTTTTAACAAATATGTTAAGAAAGTAGTTCCGGCAAAGTTATATCATCACTAGTGATGATATAAAAAATCATATCGTCACTAGTGACGATATAACTTTTTTTGTGTGATACTAACATTACGTCATTCATAGTTCAATGTAAATTTATGACAGTTATATAATAAATATTCTTACACATATATTCCGTTCTTACACATATATATTCAGTTCTTACACATATATATTCCGTTTTTACACATATATATTCCGTTCTTATGCATATATATTCAGTTCTTACGCATATATATTCCGTTCTTACGCATATATATTCAGTTCTTACACATATATGTTCCGTTCTTACACATATATATTCACTTCTTACACATATATATTCCGTTCTTACACATATATATTCCGTTCTTACACATATATATTCCGTTCCTACACATATATATTCCGTTCTTACACATATATATTCCGTTCTTACGCATATATATTCAGTTCTTACGCATATATATTCAGTTCTTACGCATATATATTCAGTTCTTACACAAATATATTCAGTTCTTACGCATATATATTCTGCTCTTACACATATATATTCAGTTGTTACACATATATATTCCGTTCTTACACATATATATTCCGTTCTTACACGTACATATTCCGTTCTTACGCAAATATATTTCGTTCTTACGCATATATGTTCAGTATTACGCATATATATTCAGTTCTTACGCGTATATATTCCTATCTTACACATATATATTCCGTTCTTACGCATATATATTCTTACACATATATTCCGTTCTTACACATATATATTCCGTTCTAACGCATATATATTCCGTTCTTACACATATATATTCCGTTCTTACACGTATATATTCCGTTCTTACACATATACTCCTTTCTTACGCATATATATTCCGTTATTTTGCATATATATTCAGTTTTCGCATATATATTCAGTTCTTACGCATATATATATTCAGTTCTTACGCATATATATTCAGTTCTTACGCATATATATTCAGTTCTTACGCATATATATTCAGTTCTTACACATATATATTCAGTTCTTACGCATATATATTCTGTTCTTACACATATATATTCCGTTCTTACACGTATATATTGCGTTCTTACACATATATATTCCGTTCTTACACATATATATTCCGTTCTTACACATATATTCCGTTCTTACTCATATATATTCCGTTATTTTGCATATATATTCAGTTTTACGCATATATGTTCAATTCTTACGCATATATATTCAGTTCTTACACATATATATTCAGTTCTTACGCATATATATTCCGTTCTTAGACATATATATTCCGTTCTTACGCATATATATTCAGTTCTTACACATATATATTCAGTTCTTACACATATATATTCAGTTGTTACACATATAGATTCCGTTCTTACACATATATATTCCGTTCTTACACGTACATATTCCGTTCTTACGCATATATATTTCGTTCTTACGCATATATGTTCAGTATTACGCATATATATTCAGTTCTTACGCGTATATATTCCGTTCTTACACATATATATTCCGTTCTTACGCATATATATTCTTACACATATATTCCGTTCTTACACATATATATTCCGTTCTAATGCATATATATTCCGTTCTTACACATATATATTTAGTTCTTACACATATATATTCAGTTGTTACACATATATATTCCGTTCTTACACATATATATTCCGTTCTTACACGTACATATTCCATTCTTACGCATATATATTTCGTTCTTACGCATATATGTTCAGTATAACGCATATATATTCAGTTCTTACGCGTATATATTCCGTTCTTACACATATATATTCCGTTCTTACGCATATATATTCTTACACATATATTCCGTTCTTACACATATATATTCCGTTCTAACGCATATATATTCCGTTCTTACACATATATATTCCGTTCTTACACGTATATATTCCGTTCTTACACATATATATTCCGTTTATACACATGATGACCTTAGTGGTTGGGCTAACTCAGGAAAGAATCAATGACGGTGAATGCATTTACATAAGTTTAATGCAACTTTTAAAATATGTTTAATATATATACAATTATCTAAAAAAAAAAAGCGAATACACAAATGAACTACGAAAAGAATGTTCTCCTGAACGTTTAAGACGTTCTTAGCATTGCTATAAATACTGAATGTCTAAGACACTAACGTGTTGTTAAAGCTATAACAATGTTGATCTAGCGCGATAACTGTGATGCGCGAGAGCTCATGAAGATGATGATGCGCGAATTCAATGGATGATTGTCATCAAATGCCTTCTGTAAGGGTTGATCACGCGATGCAATGATAGTTAATCTCCACTGAGATTGTGAATGATATTCCTCCAGTGAGGACTGGTAACGGGCCCACATTGTGTCCCGGGGGTTGTCGTTAGTAAAACCTTGCTGCGCAGGTACGGGGACCGTCTCCACCGCTTGTAACGTTAGTCGTGGAAGCTTAGCTCCACTCCTGGATATCCAAACCTAGATGGCTTACTCCAACCCTGGATGGCTTATATCCTGGATGGCTTAGGCTGTAATTATACATACGTTTTAGATGTCGGTTGACAAACATAACAATCTTGCATAATTATCATTACCCAAACAAATCATTATTCAATCAATATATGTAAGCTGTACTAATGATTAGTTGCAATGTAAACATATTCTACAACGCCATGTATACGCTATGTACGTCGCTGTTAATCAATGCCCTTAATACATGTAATATAAACATGATCAAATTACTCATATATTACACTCACTGAGTTATGCATGCACGCATTTATTCGTGTCACTCATCTCATTGTTAACTAATGTTAACACTCGTGTATTACAATCACTGAATTATACGCCAACGTTAATTAATGCACCTATTATCCACTGTTATCAAATTAATATTGTTTTACAATTAATGATCAATTACCATAATTACATCTAATAAAGTCACTTCAAATCATATGCTATTCTAAAGTTATGTTTGAGAAACATCAATGCTAACCGGATGTCGTAACCGCCAAACAAGATGGCGCCGCCCACTGAATACAAATATACGATGAAAGTTTAATAAAACTACTAACCACATGTTGCCTGTGAAATTTGCCGTCCAATCTCTGTTCCAACAAAGTACTATCGATGATCCCGGCGATAGCTAGAAGACAATGGGTTTTATAGCAAACATTACGCCCAAATCATTATTTCCCCCGTTCAGTCCGTGACAAACGTGGCTAAATCTACAGTATTGAATCTACACGAGAGGCCCTTATACAATTTTGCCGTTTAAGGAAAATATACCTATACGTTTACATGCATTAGCACAAAACTAAACTTATGACACGGCCTCTCTGGCGGCCACTTAAAATGTGCACGCTTTTACGTGTTACATGAATAGATCATGAATATTGTGAAATTGTTTCAACTCGAACAATAGATTTTGGGTGTAACCGATACAAGAGCTATATACGACCAGTACGCTCTACCCGTGACATTTTGTGACAACATCTCCCCACTTAAAGAAAGTGCTACACTTTTAAAATTCAACAAAATGATAATTAATATTTACATGTTAAGAAACTATTAATTCTTCTGAGCAAACGAGCGACAAAACGTACAAGCTGATCGCTCAATCGCTTGAGTATGTTAACTATTACCACTGCAGTTATAACCTAACTATAATATGTAATTACAATTTCAACACTATTCTACAATTGTACACTACCCTGTCGTAACATATACTACTATTGTACAATACACTGCAATACACTATTGTATTAAACCGGTCATTATGTGCGGCGACTTAAATAGTCTGCCCCAATATTGTGCTTTCCGCGGTCTATTACACCGACTCTACTGTTACTAATAACACTACTTCCTGTCACTACAAGAACTCCAACTTTACACATCGCATCCATCGCATTACCAGTATACTGTTTGCGAAATGGAGTAGGGTTTCTCGTTTCCCTAATCGGCTTTGCTAAAGTGTGCTTAAAGCTACACTGCACTACATATGTTGGTCTCGACTTATCGGACCGAACAGTACTACACTCAGAGTCTAAACGACTTATCCCTCGTTTCTCTGCTACACTAAGCATGCCCGATATGTCTACATCGGCTGCTGTCTCCTTACCTTCACTAGTGGGAAAATACATGGGACTAGTGTCCTCACTATTGTCTTCCGTACTATCCTCAATAACTGCAACATTATCTACGGTTAACACCCCTTGTTGCACATTATCGGTTCTACTGATATACTCTTTCAGCATATTCGCATGAAAGGTC
The DNA here is from genome assembly GCA_037043455.1 of Cyrtodaria siliqua. NCBI lineage: Eukaryota > Metazoa > Mollusca > Bivalvia > Adapedonta > Hiatellidae > Cyrtodaria > Cyrtodaria siliqua. The sequence goes on from JAWPHD010016779.1 coordinate 22,672, forward strand.
TTTAACTTTCCGTTTATCTCGATACGGTAATCCATAGTGTTCACTATCCCTCTAACGTAAAACGGACCTTTCCATTGTAATAACAACTTGTTATTGTCGGTCGGGAGTAACAGTAACACCTGGTCATCTATCTTAAACTTCCTAGCTCTAGCTTTCTGGTCATAGTACCGTTTGTACTTGGTACTTGCCTTAACTAACTGACTTTGAGCTATCTTACAAGTCTCCTCTAGTTTCTCCTTCAGATCTAAAACATACTGATATGTAGTCTTAACCTCATCACTTTCTACTTCACCTGCCCACATCTCTCTAAGAATCCTCATGGGACCTCTAACTGACCTACCATACAATAACTCAAACGGAGAAAATCCTAAACTCTCTTGTGGAACCTCTCTAAATGCAAACAATAAAGCATTGAGATACTTGTCCCAATCTTTGGGTCTCTCGGTACACATACGCCGTAACATTTGCTTTAACGTCCCGTTAAATCGTTCGACTAACCCGTTACACATAGGGTGATATGGTGTTGTCATGATTGGACGCAAAGACAATAACCTGCTTACTTCAGCCATAAGTTCTGACGTAAACTGTGACCCACAATCAGTCAGCATTTCCTCTGGTACACCTAGCCTACTGAACATATCAACTAATGCCTCAGCTACTCTCTCAGTTTCAATTGAGGGCAATGCTACTGTCTCCGGATACCTAGTTGCATAGTCTACCATGGTTAAAATGTACCTATTTTTCCTATCCGACACTGGAAAAATTGGTCCAACTATGTCTACGGCTACCCGCTTAAATGGTGTATCTATCAGTGGCATCTGACCTAAATATACTTTGGTCACTCGATCTTTTGGTACTGTCCTTTGGCATACATCGCAGGACCTACAATACCTAGTTACTTCTCCACTAACGCCTGGCCAATAAAATTCTGCCAATACTCTATCTGACGTTTTCTTTACGCCTAAATGACCTCCGATAATCGACTCATGAGCTACCTTAAGCACTGTCGTTCTATACTGGGTAGGTACCACTAATTGGTGAAACTGTCTACTACCACTATCTTCAAATTCTCTGTACAATAACCTATTCTTATGTACAAACTTACAACTACCGGACCCTTTACACTTCTTCACTACACCATCCTTGGCCTTCACCTTACAAGGACCTAATGACTCGTCTTGAGTTTGTGCTTCTATAAACTCTGCTTTAGATATGTCACCTACGGCTGCAGGAACCTTTAATTTTCTATAAGCCTGAGCTTGCTTCTGAACCTGCACTCTAGTCTCTACGGCATTACTTATGCTACTTCTAAAATCGGACATTACCGGAAGTGCTGAACCATCTATGTTCCCTATCGTTAAATCATACATCGGGTCGTCCATACATAGTGCCTCTGTAGTCCCTTTAAAGAAAGGTGTATCTACATCTATTCTCGCTATTGGCACGTGCTCTACCGATTTATTTAACAACATACACGGTGACTGTTTACCTACCAACTGGTCATCCGTGACTAAACTACGCCTAACTACCACACCTGTACAACCTGTATCCCTCATTACAATTACGTCCGTGCCATTCACTCTACCATCTGCTGTTGGAAGATTTGCATACGGAAAGAGACATGTTCCGATCTTCGCCATTACACCATCCGCTTTAACACAACAGCTACTACTCTCGGTTTTAATAACCGGACTATTACTACCTCTGCCTCTACCTCTACCTCGGTTTTGACCACCTCTACCTCTACCGAAATTCCATGGGTTGTTAAAACCTTGGTTCTGACTCCCTACATTGTTGTCCACTCTACTATTTTCACTAAAATTGTCTACGACAGCGGACACTTTCACCGCTTTCCTACACTCATGTGAAGCATGATTCCCATTACAGTGACGACAACGAATAAAAGGTCTACCTATGTTACCACTATTGCTACCTCCTCTAGCACCCATCGAACTACCACCACCTCTATAGTTTCCACTCTGGCCTTTCTGTTTATGATCGTCCCCTTGCCTATCTCTAAAAGTTCTGTCTTTCGACACTACATTATGAGCTCCACCTCTAGCCTCGGCAAACTGATCTGCTTGTGTTGCCATTTCATCTACACTAGTTAGTTTTCTTTCTTTAAGAAATAAGAACAGATCTCTACTACAAACATTGAATAGCTTGTCCCGCAACAAGAAATCTATGAGGCCCTGATAAGTCTGCGCTACCTTCCCTAACTCTAACCACCTATCTAAGTAATTTCTAGACCGACTAATAAACTGAATAAATGACTCTCCTTTCTCAGGCAAGCAAGCTCTAAACCGCTTTCTAAAACCGTCTTCAGTTAACTCAAATCTCTTTAAAAGAGCATCCTTTAACTTGTCATAGTCAAGAGCATCAAAACTAGGTAATCTAGAAAATACATCTAAGGCCTTGCCTCTCAATAACGCACTTAAATGAACTGCCCACTGATCTTTGGTCCATTCCTGTAACTCAGCATAACGTTCGAACCGTAACAAGTAACTGTCCATGTTATCTTTGTCAGCATCAAAGTATGGTAACTTCGAACCTTTTAACTTCCCAGAATAACTATCTTTCCCTACAGTTCCACTGTCCTTACTATGTGTCTTAGCTGCTTCCAACTCTAAAGCTAACTTATGATCAAACTCTTTTTGCTCCCTTTCCATTATCATCTTAGCCTTAGCTAGTCTACCATCTGTTTCGAACCTCTCATGTTCTAACTCTTGCTTCTCCTTTACTATTCTACTTTCTAATTCTACCTTCTCTTTATCATCATCTCGCTTCTCTTTAGCTAATCTACCTTCTAAATCTAGCTTCTCTTTAGCTAACCTGCCTTCTAATTCTAAATTCTCTTTATCAGCATCTAACTTCTCTTTAGCTAATCTACTTTCTAATTCTAGCTTCTCTGTGGCTAGTCTACTTTCTTCATCTCGCTTCTCTTTAGCTAATCTACTTTCGAATTCTAGCCTATCTTTCTCTAATTCTCTTTCCTTAAGTCTGAATTCCCTTTCCCTAGCCTGTTCGTCTTTAACAAAGGTTCTAAGCTCCTCTCCAGCATACCCTAACTCCTTACCCATTTCCGTAAGATCCTTTATGGACGTCATGGTTATAGACATTGTGAACTACACACTACAATAATTACAATACACACGTCACTAATAATTCTACTCAACTAACTACTAATGGTAAGTCACTGTGTCCTCAGTAAATACCTGGGCATCATCATAGGACAAGTTACATACACATTTGTACTAGCGCTAACTACTAACGGTTATGTATAGATAGTATCTAGCTTCCACAAAACATATACACTACATAAAATATCTATATTTGATATTGGACATAACCTTAAACAATCATAGAAATGTGCATAACATGTACATGTATATTTACTTCTCCCATCAATATAAGTATACTCGAGTGTCACAACATGAGTAGAACGTCTTGTTCGCCAACCTAATTGGATACTATATGTATATCAAGGGAGGTAAAAACAAACACCCAAATTATTGAGCAAAAGTGCCTCAGACCCACTCGTGTAGACCACTGCGACCTCGCGCCAAGGAAAGAACGGACAAAACAACAGTTTGGACTCACCCTACCCTTGTCGTGTCTTGTCTTCCAAGCTGTGGCCGTGATCGTCGACAGTCGCCTTGATGGATCAGAGGGTGGTACACAATTCTAAAATAATAAGTAGAGATTTAGTATATCATCATAAAGATCACTTATTGATTCTTTCCCTCCGTAGTCGCCCAAAATCCCACTACTCTGAAAACCAGTTGTCACAGGATGACCTTAGTGGTTGGGCTAACTCAGGAAAGAATCAATGACGGTGAATGCATTTACATAAGTTTAATGCAACTTTTAAAATATGTTTAATATATATACAATTATCTAAAAAAACAAGCGAATACACAAATGAACTATGAAAAGAGTGTTCTCCTGAACGTTTAAGACGTTCTTAGCATTGCTATAAATACTGAATGTCTAAGACACTAAAGTGTTGTTAAAGCTATAACAATGTTGATCTAGCGCGATAACTGTGATGCGCGAGAGCTCATGAAGATGATGATGCGCGAATTCAATGGATGATTGTCATCAAATGCCTTCTGTAAGGGTTGATCACGCGATGCAATGATAGTTAATCTCCACTGAGATTGTGAATGATATTCCTCCAGTGAGGACTGGTAACGGGCCCACCTTGTGTCCCGGGGGTTGTCGTTAGTAAAACCTGGCTGCGCAGGTACGGGGACCGTCTCCACCGCTTGTAACGTTAGTCGTGGAAGCTTAGCTCCACTCCTGGATATCCAAACCTAGATGGCTTACTCCAACCCTGGATGGCTTATATCCTGGATGGCTTAGGCTGTAATTATACATACGTTTTAGATGTCGGTTGACAAACATAACAATCTTGCATAATTATCATTACCCAAACAAATCATTATTCAATCAATATATGTAAGCTGTACTAATGATTAGTAGCAATGTAAACATATTCTACGCCATGTATTCGCTATGTACGTCGCTGTTAATCAATGCCCTTAATACATGTAATATAAACATGATCAAATTACTCATATATTACACTCACTGAGTTATGCATGCACGCATTTATTCGTGTCACTCATCTCATTGTTAACTAATGTTAACACTCGTGTATTACAATCACTGAATTATACGCCAACGTTAATTAATGCACCTATTATCCACTGTTATCAAATTAATATTGTTTTACAATTAATGATCAATTACCATAATTACATCTAATAAAGTCACTTCAAATCATATGCTAGTCTAAAGTTATGTTTGAGAAACATCAATGCCAACCGGATGTCGTAACCGCCAAACAAGATGGCGCCGCCCACTGAATACAAATATACGATGAAAGTTTAATAAAACTACTAACCACATGTTGCCTGTGAAATTTGCCGTCCAATCTCTGTTCCAACAAAGTACTATCGATGATCCCGGCGATAGCTAGAAGACAATGGGTTTTATAGCAAACATTACGCCCAAATCATTATTTCCCCCGTTCAGTCCGTGACAAACGTGGCTAAATCTACAGTATTGAATCTACACGAGAGGCCCTTATACAATTTTGCCGTTTAAGGAAAATATACCTATACGTTTACATGCATTAGCACAAAACTAAACTTATGACACGGCCTCTCTGGCGGCCACTTAAAATGTGCACGCTTTTACGTGTTACATGAATAGATCATGAATATTGTGAAATTGTTTCAACTCGAACAATAGATTTTGGGTGTTACCGATACAAGAGCTATATACGACCAGTACGCTCTACCCGTGACATTTTGTGACATATATTCCGTTCTTAGACATATATATTACATTCTTACGCATATATATTCAGTTCTTACACATATATATTCAGTTCTTACACATATATATTCCGTTCTTACGCATATATATTCCGTTCTTACGCACATATATTCCGTTCTGACGCATATATATTCAGTTATTACGCATATATATTCCGTTCTTACACATATATATTCCGTTCTTACATATATTTTCCGTTCTTACGCATATATATTCCATTCTTTCGAATATAGATTCAATTTTACGCATATATATTCAGTTATTACGCATATATATTCAGTTCTTACGCATATATATTCAGTTCTTACACATATATATTCAGTTCTTACACATATATATTCAGTTCTTACGTATATATATTCCGTTCTTACGCATATATAGAGAATAATTAACAGCATAAATTTGATACTGAATTTATGTCACGAGGGAAAAAAGTGGTAATTTGGTTAAAAAAACGAGTTCGAAGAACGAGTTTTTCTAACCAAATTACCACTTTCTTCCTCGAGTGACATTAATTCAGTATCAAATTTATGCTGTTAATTATTCTGTTTATTATATAACTTTACGCAAATGTTTCCAATTAACAAAACTGCATAGGATTTTAATAAAGGTTCTAAGCGTATGAAAACATTCTATTCTGTTTCATTTGGCTATTCCATTTACTGTTCTAAACTAATGTTTTTTATTCGACATCCAAGTATTCAAGGATTATAACATTCTTGGATTTTAATATAATACATAAGAAACGAAGAAAATCACATTTACTCTTTAATTCTTGTCATACTTATGAATATCAGCTGGATAGAAGTACACTTTAACTAAAATAAGGAGGTAAATTCAACAGCCAACAATTCGAATTAAACGAAGCGGTAACATGGCCGCCAACGGCATACTGCATAGATAAAGGATTTAAATGTGCACTATAATTGGATTTTAAAAGTGTTCGGTGAAGTGAATTTAAAATTTGTGTTCATCATCTGGATATTGTGAATAAAACTGTGGATTTAATAACAGTAACTGTTAGAACAAAAACGTGTGCAGAAAATTATCGTTTACACACATGGGTCAATAATTTGTGTCAACAGACAACACGGAAAAGATTTACTAGACACTGTGTAAAACACATAATAGTCATTCGTCCTCATCACTGCTGAAGTTCAACGGTAAGATTCTTTTATAACCACGTCTTGGGCTTTGTTTGCGCTCCGTCATGTCAGGGGTGAAGAAATTAAATGTTCCACCATGGATGACTGTTGATCCATGGAATATTGATTGTTGCTCGGATCTGGAACTTGTAGCTTGTGAACTGTAGCATAGGCCTAATTTCGGTTGACATTCAGAAATTTCATTTGATGTAGATCTACTTTGTACATCAAGTAATTTTGAATTCTGTGTCGGCACACAAGCTTCTTTTGTGGTCTGGATCGTGTTGGTGGCAGTTAGAGCAGTTGAAATGACTGTCTGCTGTTTTTCATTGATTTTGCTGTAGTTGTTGGCACTTCCAACATTTTTATGGCCACTAATTTGGATTGTACAGTTAGCCGGCAGGCCTAAGTAATTGCATTTCTGCATGAGGTGCTTTCTGACACTATGATTCGTAATTTTTCTGTCCTTTTCAATTTTTCTGCAGTTCAAGCGCATGTTTTTCAATAGCCCATAGATGTGGTTGATACCCATTCCACATGATTTGAACCAAGCTGTTTCTGGTCGTCGATTTTGTACGTGGTTAATTGACAGGAAGAATGGGTCATCCGCTTTCATCATGGACTGTGGCCGGTTATCTTTATAGATGTTATATGCCTGCACCGGGCAGCGCTGCAGGTTATCTTTGTTTTCCCATGCTTTGGGCTTGAACTTGCGTACATTTGTGTGGTCAGTACCAGTTCTCGTTTTTGTTTGTCTCTCTCTGGAGTGTTCGAGGTATTTGTCACCATCTTCATCGGTGTGTATCTCGATGTCCCCCCATTTTAATGTGTGCTGCTCTCTACCGCCACGCATTCCCATTACAAGAGAGAATGTGATATGCAACAGATTGATGATTTGTGTAGCATTTTCAATTCCTAGTTGCCCACACTCAAACAAGTTGTCGATGTCAACATCCGTTATTTCTTCAGCTGCATTTGGCTTGCTCCCATAACCTTGTCACTTTAGATAGGTCATTTTTGCTTTCATTGTATTGTTAATATGGGAGAAAAGAGGATTTTTTATTCACCGCTTGTGAATATCCTTTTTTTTGAAGGTGTCGTTCAAGGCTAGAAAGAAGTCCTCGAATGCTTGAAGGCTCATACTCGCTGTGTTCACTTTTTTTTACCACTGCTAAGAAATTTCCAAATAATTGGTCAAGTTCAGGGATGTCAAGCTGTTCAACAGGCCTGTCTTCTCCTTGTTCATTGCAAAATTGGCGAAATAATTTCATATCTGCCTGTGTCTTTCTCCTGGTGTTTTCGTTTTCCTGTGCATTTATGAATTCTTGTATTTTCTCAGGGTTGACAGCTTCAAACCGTGATTTTTGTTCATTTCCTATCTGTTTCCTTATTGGCATAATTAAATTTGATGCCTCAGACACAGGTTGATTAATGTTTTGTACTTCATCACACTCAGACCCAGCTAACATTGCATTTAATTCAGCCCAGGCGTATTCATCTAAAAAATCAGCCATTTTTGTCTGTTGCAGACGACAACAATTGCAATAACAACAACAACAACAACATTGATAAACAATTCATATAAAGTTAACAACAGATGTTATAAAAGTTCATTGTTTTTATTTTAATGAGTTTTAATCATTATCACACATAATAATAAATTTGTTTAGGAAAAAAAAAATGTGAGCAGAGAAACATTATTCTATTCTGTTCAATTCATAAGGGAGACAAAATGAAGGAGTGGATTGTTTTGTGTTTTTCTTCAGATCATCAAGGAATCAGCAGACCATTATACATTCTTGCTATTTTTATCAGTGCCTGATCTGTGATTTTTACAAGATCAGTTCTGATAAAGAATTTGTTATGGTTTTGCAAATCATCAAATGGAGAATTATACAGCCAGTGGGGACACCAGTCAAAAGGATTCAACCTAAGTTTGTACACAATTTTGTGGAATTAAAAAAAAAAATGACACAGGCTATATAGTCTGTATGTATAATCTATATGAATGTTTGTATACAGAAGAAATTAAAAAATATTTTAACTTTAAACCAGTGTGTTTTTTAACAAATATGTTAAGAAAGTAGTTCCGGCAAAGTTATATCATCACTAGTGATGATATAAAAAAGTCATATCGTCACTAGTGACGATATAACTTTTTTTGTGTGATACTAAAATTACCTCATTCATAGATCAATGTAAATTTATGACAGTTATATAATAAATATTCTTACACATATATTCCGTTCTTACACATATATATTCAGTTCTTACACATATATATTCCGTTCTTACACATATATATTCCGTTCTTATGCATTTATTCAGTTCTTACGCATATATATTCCGTTCTTACGCACATATATTCAGTTCTTACACATATATGTTCCGTTCTTACACATATATATTCACTTCTTACACATATATATTCCGTTCTTACACATATATATTCCGTTCTTACACATATATATTCCGTTCCTACACATATATATTCCGTTCTTACACATATATATTCCGTTCTTACGCATATATATTCAGTTCTTACGCATATATATTCAGTTCTTACGCATATATATTCAGTTCTTACACAAATATATTCAGTTCTTACGCATATATATTCTGCTCTTACACATATATATTCCGTTCTTACACGTATATATTCCGTTCTTACACATATATATTCCGTTCTTACACATATATATTCCGTTCTTACACATATATATTCCGTTCTTACACATATATTCCGTTCTTACTCATATATATTCAGTTATTTTGCATATATATTCAGTTTTACGCATATATATTCAATTCTTACGCATATATATTCAGTTCTTACACATATATATTCAGTTCTTAAACATATATATTCAGTTCTTACGCATATATATTCCGTTCTTAGACATATATATTCCGTTCTTACTCATATATATTCTTACACATATATTCCGTTCTTACACATATATATTCAGTTCTTACACATATATATTCAGTTATTACACATATATATTCAGTTGTTACACATATATATTCCGTTCTTACACATATATATTCCGTTCTTACACGTACATATTCCGTTCTTACGCATATATATTTCGTTCTTACGCATATATGTTCAGTATTACGCATATATATTCAATTCTTACGCGTATATATTCCTATCTTACACATATATATTCCATTCTTACGCATATATATTCTTACACATATATTCCGTTCTTACACATATATATTCCGTTCTAACGCATATATATTCCGTTCTTACACATATATATTCCGTTCTTACACGTATATATTCCGTTCTTACACATATACTCCATTCTTACGCATATATATTCCGTTATTTTGCATATATATTCAGTTTTCGCATATATATTCAGTTCTTACGCATATATATATTCAGTTCGTACGCATATATATTCAGTTCTTACGCATATATATTCAGTTCTTACGCATATATATTCAGTTCTTACACATATATATTCAGTTCTTACGCATATATATTCTGTTCTTACACATATATATTCCGTTCTTACACGTATATATTCCGTTCTTACACATATATTCCGTTCTTACTCATATATATTTCGTTATTTTGCATATATATTCAGTTTTACGCATATATGTTCAATTCTTACGCATATATATTCAGTTCTTACACATATATATTCAGTTCTTACACATATATATTCAGTTCTTATGCATATATATTCCGTTCTTAGACATATATATTCCGTTCTTACGCATATATATTCAGTTCTTACACATATATATTCAGTTGTTACACATATATATTCAGTTGTTACACATATATATTCCGTTCTTACACATATATATTCCGTTCTTACACGTACATATTCCGTTCTTACGCATATATATTTCGTTCTTACGCATATATGTTCAGTATTACGCATATATATACAGTTCTTAAGCGTATATATTCCGTTATTACACATATATATTCCGTTCTTACGCATATATATTCTTACACATATATTCCGTTCTTACACATATATATTCCGTTCTAACGCATATATATTCCGTTCTTACACATATATATTCAGTTCTTACACATATATATTCAGTTCTTACACATATATATTCAGTTGTTACACATATATATTCCGTTCTTACACATATGTATTCCGTTCTTACACGTACATATTCCGTTCTTACGCATATATATTTCGTTCTTACGCATATATGTTCAGTATTACGCATATATATTCAGTTCTAACGCGTATATATTCCGTTCTTACACATATATATTCCGTTCTTACGCATATATATTCTTACACATATATTAGGTTCTTACACATATATATTCCGTTCTAACGCATATATATTCCGTTCTTACACATATATATTCCGTTCTTACACGTATATATTCCGTTCTTACACATATATATTCCGTTTATACACATATATATTCCGTTCTTAGACATATATATTACATTCTTACGCATATATATTCAGTTCTTACACATATATAATTCAGTTCTTACACATATATATTCCGTTCTTACGCATATATATTCCGTTCTTACGCACATATATTCCGTTCTGACGCATATATGTTCAGTTATTACGCATATATATTCCGTTCTTACACATATATATTCCGTTCTTACATATATTTTCCGTTCTTACGCATATGTATTCCATTCTTTCGAATATATATTCAATTTTACGCATATATATTCAGTTCTTACGCATATATATTCAGTTCTTACGCATATATATTCAGTTCTTACGCATATATATTCAGTTCTTACACATATATATTCAGTTCTTACGCATATATATTCCGTTCTTACACATAAATATTCCGTTCTTACGCATATATATACTTACACATATGATCCGTTCTTACACATATATATTCAGTTCTTACACATATATATTCCGTTCTTACACATATATATTCCGTTCTTATGCATATATATTCAGTTCTTACGCATATATATTCCGTTCTTACACATATACTCCATTCTTACGCATATATATTCCGTTATTTTGCATATATATTCAGTTTTCGCATATATATTCAGTTCTTACGCATATATATATTCAGTTCTTACGCATATATATTCAGTTCTTACGCATATATATTTCAGTTGTTACACATATATATTCCGTTCTTACACATATATATTCCGTTCTTACACGTACATATTCCGTTCTTACGCATATATATTTCGTTCTTACGCATATATGTTCAGTATTACGCATATATATTCAGTTCTTACGCGTATATATTCCTATCTTACACATATATATTCCGTTCTTACGCATATATATTCTCACACATATATTCCGTTCTTACACATATATATTCCGTTCTAACGCATATATATTCCGTTCTTACACATATATATTCCGTTCTTACACGTATATATTCCGTTCTTACACATATACTCTGTTCTTACGCATATATATTCCGTTATTTTGCATATATATTCAGTTTTCGCATATATATTCATTTCTTACGCATATATATATTCAGTTCTTACGCATATATATTCAGTTCTTACGCATATATATTCAGTTCTTACACATATATATTCAGTTCTTACGCATATATATTCTGTTCTTACACATATATATTCCGTTCTTACACGTATATATTCCGTTCTTACACATATATATTCCGTTCTTACACATATATATTCCGTTCTTACACATAGATTCCGTTCTTACACATATATATTCCGTTATTTTGCATATATGTTCAGTTTTACGCATATATGTTCAATACTTACGCATATATATTCAGTTCTTACACATATATATTCAGTTCTTACACATATATATTCAGTTCTTATGCATATATATTCCGTTCTTAGACATATATATTCCGTTTCGTACGCATATATATTCAGTTATTACACATATATATTCAGTTCTTACGCGTATATATTCCGTTCTTACACATATATATTCCGTTGTTACGCATATATATTCTTACACATATATTCCGTTCTTACACATATATATTCCGTTCTAACGCATATATATTCCGTTCTTACACGTATATATTCCGTTCTTACACATATATATTCCGTTTAAACACATATATATTCCGTTCTTAGACATATATATTCCGTTCTTACGCATATATATTCAGTTCTTACACATATATATTCAGTTCTTACACATATATATTCCGTTCTTACGCATATATATTCCGTTCTTACGCACATATATTCCGTTCTGACGCATATATATTCAGTTCTTACGCATATATATTCAGTTCTTACGCATATATATTTAGTACTTACGCATAAATACTGAGTGCGTACGCATAAATATTCAGTTCTTTCGCATATATAATCCGTTCTTACGCATATATATTCAGTTCTTACGCATATATAATAAGTTCTTATGCATATATGTTCAGTTCTTACGCATATATGTTCAGTTCTTACACATATACTTTCAGTTCTTAAGCATATATGTTCAGTTCTTACGCATATATATTCAGTTCTTACGCATATATATTGAATTCTTATGCATATATTCAGTTCTTACGCATATATATTCCGTTCTTACACATATATATTCCGTTCTTACATATATTTTCCGTTCTTACGCATATATATTCCATTCTTTCGAATATATATTCAATTTTACGCATATATATTCAGTTCTTACGCATATATATTCAGTTCTTACACATATATATTCAGTTCTTACACATATATATTCAGTTCTTACGCATATATATTCCGTTCTTACACATAAATATTCCGTTCTTACGCATATATATTCTTACACATATATTCCGTTCTTACACATATATATTCAGTTCTTACACATATATATTCCGTTCTTACACATATATATTCCGTTCTTACATATATTTTCAGTTCTTACGCGTATATATTCCGTTCTTACACAAATATATTCCGTTCTTACACGTATATATTCCGTTGTTACATATATATATTCCGTTCTTACACATATATATTCCGTTCTTACATATATTTTCCGTTCTTACGCATATATATTCTGTTCTTTCGCATATATATTCAATTTTACGCATATATATTCAGTTCTTACGCATATATATTCAGTTCTTACACATATATATTCAGTTCTTACACATATATATTCAGTTCTTACGCATATATATTCCGTTCTTAGACATATATATTCCGTTCTTACGCATATATATTCAGTTTTTTCACATATATATTCAGTTCTTACAATATATATTCAGTTCTTACACATATATATTCAGTTGTTACACATATATATTCCGTTCTTACACATATATATTCCGTTCTTACACGTACATATTCCATTCTTACGCATATATATTCCGTTCTTACGCATATATGTTCAGTGTAACGCATATATGTTCAGTTCTTACGCATATATATTCCGTTCTTACACATATATATTCCGTTCTTACGCATATATATTCTTACACATATATTCCTTTCTTACACATATATATTCCGTTCTTACACATATATATTCCGTTCTAACGCATATATATTCCGTTCTTACACATATATATTCCGTTCTTACACATATATATTTCGTTCTTACACATAGATATTCCGTTCTTACGCATATATATTCTTACACATATATTCCTTACTTACACATATATATTCCGTTCTTACACATATATATTCCGTTCTTACGCATATATATTCCGTTCTTTCGCAAATATATTCAATTTTACGCATATATATTCAGTTCGTACGCATATATATTCAGTTCTTACACATATATATTCAGTTCTTACACATATATATTCAGTTCTTACGCATATATATTCCGTTCTTACACATATATATTCCGTTCTTACGCATATATATTCTTACACATATATTCCGTTATTACACATATATATTCAGTTCTTACACATATATATTCCGTTCTTACAAATATATATTTTGTTCTTACGCATATATATTCAGTTCTTACGCATATATATTCCGTTCTTACGCATATATTATCAGTTCTTACACATATATATTCACTTCTTACACATATATATTCCGTTCTTACACATATATTTTCCGTTCTTACACATATATATTCCGTTCTTATACATATATATTCCGTTCTTACACATATATATTCCGTTCTTACGCATATATATTCAGTTCTTACGCATATATATTCAGTTCTTACGCATATACATTCAGTTCGTACGCATATATATTCTTACACATATATTCCGTTCTTACATATATATATTCAGTTCTTTCACATATATATTCCGTTCTTACACATATATATTCCGTTCTTACGCATATATATTCAGTTCTTACGCATATATATTCCATTCTTACGCATATATTATCAGTTCTTACACATATATATTCAGTTCTTACACATATATATTCACTTCTTACACATATATATTCCGTTCTTACACATATATATTCCGTTCTTACACATATATATTCCGTTCTAACGCAATATATTCCGTTCTTACACATATATATTCCGTTCTTACACGTATATATTCCGTTCTTACACATATATATTCCGTTCTTACACATATATATTCCGTTCTTACACATATATTCCGTTCTTACGCATATATATTCCGTTATTTTGCATATATATTCAGTTTTACGCATATATATTCAGTTCTTACGCATATATATTCAGTTCTTACAAATATATATTCAGTTCTTACACATATATATTCCGTTATTACGCATATTTATTCCGTTCTTACGCATATATATTCCGTTCTTATGCATATATATTCCGTTCTTACGCATATATATTCAGTTCTTACGCATATATATTCCGTTCTTACGCATATATATTTGGTTCTTACGCATATATATTCCGTTCTAACGCGTATATATTCAGTTCTTACGCATATATATTCAGTTCTTACGCATATATATTCAGTTTTACGCATATATATTCTTACATATATATTCCGTTCTTACACATATATATTCAGTTCTTACACATATATATTTAGTTCTTACGCATATATATTCAGTTCTTACACATATATGTTCAGTTCTTACGCATATATATTCAGTTCTTACGCATATATGTTCAGTTCTTACGCATATATATTTAATTCTTACGCATATATATTCCGTTCTTACACATATATATTCCGTTCTTACGCATATATATTCTTACACATATATTCCGTTCTTACACATATATATTCCGTCCTTACACATATATATTCCGTTCTTACACATATATATTCCGTTCTTACACATATATATTCCGTTCTTACAAATATATATTCCGTTCTTACAGATATATATTCCGTTCTTACACATATATATTCCGTTCTTACGCATATATATTCAGTTGTTACGCATATATATTCAGTTCTTACGCATATATATTCAGTTCTTACACATATATATTCAGTTTTAAGCATATATATTCAGTTCTTACGCATATATATTCAGTTCTTACGCATATATATTCAGTTCTTACGCATTTATATTCATTTCTTTTGCATAAATATTCAGTTCTTACGCATATATATTCAGTTCTTACGCATATATGTTCAGTTCTTACGCATATATATTCAGTTCTTACGCATATATATTCAGTTCTTACGCATATATATTCAGTTCTTACACATATATATTCAGTTCTTACACATATATATTCATTTCTTACACATATATATTCAGTGCTTACACATATATATTCTGTTCTTACACATATATATTCCGTTCTTACACGTATATATTCCGTTCTTACACATATATATTCCATTCTTACACATATATTCCGTTCTTATGCATAAATATTCCGTTATTTTGCATATATATTCAGTTTTACGCATATATATTCAGTTCTTACTCATATATATTCAGTTTTTACACATATATATTCAATTTTTACACATATATATTCGGTTCTTACGGATATATATTCCGTTCTTAGACATATATATTCCAATCTTACGCATATATATTCAGTTCTTACACATATATATTCAGTTCTTACACATATATATTCAGTTGTTACACATATATATTCCGTTCTTAGACATATATATTCCGTTCTTACACGTACATATTCCGTTCTTACGCATATATATTCCGTTCTTACGCATATATGTTCAGTATTACGCATATATATTCAGTTCTTACGCGTATATATTCCGTTCTTACACATAAATATTCCTTTCTTACGCATATATATTCTTACACATATATTCCGTTCTTACACATATATATTCCGTTCTAACGCATAGATATTCCGTTCTTACACATATATATTCCGTTCTTACACGTCGATATTCCGTTCTTACACATATATATTCCGTTTATACACATATATATTCCGTTCTTACACATATATATTCTGTACTTACACAAATATATTCCGTTCTTACACGTATATATACCGTTGTTACATATATATATTCCGTTCTTACACATATATATTCCGTTCTTACATATATTTTCCGTTCCTACGCATATATATTCTGTTCTTTCGCATATATATTCAATTTTACGCATATATATTCAGTTCTTACGCATATATATTCAGTTCTTACACATATATATTCAGTTCTTACACATATATATTCAGTTCTTACGCTTATATATTCCGTTCTTAGACATATATATTCGTTCTTACGCATATATATTCAGTTCTTACACATATATATTCAGTTCTTACATATATATATTCAGTTGTTACACATATATATTCCGTTCTTACACATATATATTCCGTTCTAACACGTACATATTCCATTCTTACGCATATATATTCCGTTCTTACGCATATATGTTCAGTGTAACGCATATATGTTCAGTTCTTACGCATATATATTCCGTTCTTACACATATATATTCCGTTCTTACGCATATATATTCTTACACATATATTCCTTTCTTACACATATATATTCCGTTCTTACACATATATATTCCGTTCTAACGCATATATATTCCGTTCTTACACATATATATTCCGTTCTTACACATATATATTTCGTTCTTACACATATATATTCCGTTCTTACGCATATATATTTTTACACATATATTCCTTTCTTACACATATATATTCCGTTCTTACACATATATATTCCGTTCTTACGCATATATATTCCGTTCTTTCGCAAATATATTCAATTTTACGCATATATATTCAGTTCTTACGCATATATATTCAGTTCTTACACATATATATTCAGTTCTTACACATATATATTCAGTTCTTACGCATATATATTCCGTTCTTACACATATATATTCCGTTCTTACGCATATATATTCTTACACATATATTCCGTTATTACACATATATATTCAGTTCTTACACATATATATTCCGTTCTTACAAATATATATTTTGTTCTTACGCATATATATTCAGTTCTTACGCATATATATTCACTTCTTACACATATATATTCCGTTCTTACACATATATTTTCCATTCTTACACATATATATTCCGTTCTTATACATATATATTCCGTTCTTACACATATATATTCCGTTCTTACGCATATATATTCAGTTCTTACGCATATATATTCAGTTCTTACGCATATATATTCAGTTCGTACGCATATATATTCTTACACATATATTCCGTTCTTACATATATATATTCAGTTCTTTCACATATATATTCCGTTCTTACACATATATATTCCGTTCTTACGCATATATATTCAGTTCTTACGCATATATATTCCGTTCTTACGCATATATTATCAGTTATTACACATATATATTCAGTACTTACACATATATATTCACTTCTTACACATATATATTCAGTACTTACACATATATATTCACTTCTTACACCTATATATTCCGTTCTTACACGTATATATTCCGTTCTTACATATATATATTCCGTTCTTACATATATTTCCGTTCTTACGCATATATATTCCGTTCTTTCGCATATATATTCAATTTTACGCATATATATTCAGTTCTTACGCATATATATTCAGTTCTTACACATATATATATTCAGTTCTTACACATACATATTCCGTTCTTACACATATATATTCCGTTCTTACGCATATATATTCTTACACATATATTCCGTTATTACACATATATATTCCGTTCTTACACATATATATTCCGTTCTTACACATATATATTCCGTTCTTACGCATATATATTCAGTTCTTACGCATATATATTCCGTTCTTACTCATATATTATCAGTTCTTACACATATATATTCAGTTCTTACAGATATATATTCACTTCTTACATATATATATTCCGTTCTTACACATATATATTCCGTTCTTACACATATATATTCCGTTCTTACGCATATATATTCAGTTCTTACGGCTATATATTCAGTTCTTAAATATATATATTCAGTTTTACGCATATATATTCAGTTCTTACGCATATATATTCAGTTCTTACGCATATATATTCAGTTCTTACGCATATATTTTCAGTTCTTACACATATATATTCAGTTCTTACACACATATATTCAGTTCTTACACATATATTCAGTTCTTACACATATATATTCCGTTTTTACACATATATATTCCGTTCTTACACATATATATTCTGTTCTTACACATATATATTCCGTTCTTACACATATATATTCCGTTCTTACACATATATATTCCGTTCTTACACATACATATTCCGTTCTTACACATATATATTCCGTTCTTACACATATATTTTCCGTTATTACGCATATATGTTCAGTTCTTACGCATATATATTCCGTTCTTACGCATATATATTTCGTTCTTACGCATATATATTCAGTTGTTACGCATATATATTCAGTTCTTACACATATATATTCAGTTGTAAGCATATATATTCAGTTCTTACGCATATATATTCAGTTCTTACGCATATATATTCAGTTCTTACGCATATATATTCTGTTCTTTTGCATATATATTCAGTTCTTACGCATATATATTCAGTTCTTACGCATATATATTCAGTTCTTACACATATATATTCCGTTCTTACACGTATATCTTCCGTTCTTACACGTATATATTCCGTTCTTACACATATATATTCCGTTTTTACACATATATATTCCGTTCTTATACGTATATATTGTGTTCTTACACATATATATTCCGTTCTTACACATATATATTCCGTTCTTACACATATATATTCCGTTTTACGCATATATATTCCGTTCCTTCGCATATATTATCAGTTTTACGCATATATATTCAGTTCTAACGCATATATATTCAGTTCGAACACATATATATTCAGTTCTTACACATATAAATTCAGTTCTTGCGCATATATACTCCGTTCTTACACATATATATTCCGTTCTTACGCATATATATTCCGTTCTTACACATATATATTCCGTTCTTACGCATATATATTCCGTTCTTACGCATATATATTCCGTTCTTACACATATATCTTCAGTTCTTATACATATATATTCCGTTTTTACACATATATATTCCGTTCTTACACATATATATTCACTTCTTACACATATATATTCCGTTCTTACACATATATTACGTTCTTACACATATTTATTCCGTTCTTACATATATATATTTCGTTTTTACGCATATATATTCAGTTTTTACGCATATATATTCAGTTCTTACGCATATATGTTCAGTTCTTACGCATATATATTCAGTTTTTACACATATATATTCAGTTGTTACACATATATATTCCGTTCTTACACATATATATTCCGTTCTTACACATTTATATTCCGTTCTTACTCATATATATTCCGTTCCTTCGCATATATTATCAGTTTTACGCTTATATATTCAGTTCTTACGCATATATATTCAGTTCGAACACATATATATTCAGTACTTACACATATATATTCAGTTCTTACGCATATATATTCCGTTCTTACACATATATATTCCGTTCTTACGCATATATATTCAGTTCTTACACATATATATTCAGTTTTAAGCATATATATTCAGTTCTTACGCATATATATTCAGTTCTTACGCATATATATTCAGTTCTTACGCATATATATTCAGTTCTTTTGCATATATATTCAGTTCTTACGCATATATATTTAGTTTTTACGCATATATATTCAGTTCTTACACATATATATTCCGTTCTTACACGTATATCTTCCGTTCTTACACGTATATATTCAGTTCTTACACATATATATTCCGTTTTTACACATATATATTCCGTTCTTACACGTATATATTGTGTTCTTACACATATATATTCCGTTCTTACACGTATAAATTCCGTTCTTACACATATATATTCCGTTCTTACACATATATATTCCGTTCTTACGCATATATATTCCGTTCCTTCGCATATATTAGCAGTTTTACGCATATATATTCAGTTCTTACGCATATATATTAAGTTCGAACACATATATATTCAGTTCTTACACATATATATTCAGTTCTTACGCATATATATTCTGTTCTTACACATATATATTCCGTTCTTACGCATATATATTCCGTTCTTACACATATATATTCCGTTCTTACGCATATATATTCCGTTCTAACGCATATATATTCCGTTCTTACACATATATATTCAGTTCTTGCAAATATATATTCCGTTCTTACACATATATATTCCGTTCTTACACATATATATTCACTTCTTACACATATATATTCCGTTCTTACACATATATATTCCGTTCTTACGCATATATGTTCAGTTCTTACGCATATATATTCAGTTTTTACACATATATATGCAGTTGTTACACATATATATTCCGTTCTTACACATATATATTCCGTTCTTACACATTTATATTCCGTTCTTACGCATATATATTCCGTTCCTTCGCATATATTATCAGTTTTACGCATATATATTCAGTTCTGACGCATATATATTCAGTTCGAACACATATATATTCAGTACTTACACATATATATTCAGTTCTTACGCATATATATTCCGTTCTTACACATATATATTCCGTTCTTACGCATATATATTCCGTTCTTACACATATATTTTCAGTTCTTACACATATATATTCCTTTCTTACACATATATATTCCGTTCTTACCGATATATATTCAGTTCTTACACATATATATTCCGTTCTGACGCATATATATTCAGTTCTTACACATATATATTCAGTTTTAAGCATATATATTCAGTTCTTACGCATATATATTCAGTTCTTACGCATATATATTCAGTTCTTACGCATATATATTCAGTTATTTTGCATATATATTCAGTTCTTACGCATTTCAGTTCTTACGCATATATATTCAGTTCTTACACATATATATTCCTGTCTTACACGTATATCTTTCGTTCTTACACGTATATATTCCGTTCTTACACATATATATTCCTCTTTTACACATATATATTCCGTCCTTACACGTATATATTGTGTTCTTACACATATATATTCCGTTCTTACACGTATTTATTCCGTTCTTACACATATATATTCCGTTCTTACACATATATATTCCGTTCTTACGCATATATATTCCGTTCCTTCGCATATATTATCAGTTTTACGCATATATATTCAGTTATTACGCATATATATACAGTTCGAACACATATATATTCAGTACTTACACATATATATTCAGTTCTTACGCATATATATTCCGTTCTTACATATATATATTCCGTTCTTACGCATATATATTCCGTTCTAACGCATATATATTCCGTTCTTACACATATATATTCAGTTCTTATACATATATATATTCTGTTTTTACACATATATATTCCGTTCTTACACATATATATTCACTTCTTACACATATATATTCCGTTCTTACACATATATATTCCGTTCTTACACATATTTATTCCGTTCTTACACATATATATTACGTTCTTACACGTATATATTCCGTTCTAACGCATATATATTCCGTTCTTACACATATATATTCAGTTCTTGCAAATATATATTCCGTTCTTACACATATATATTCCGTTCTTACACATATATATTCACTTCTTACACATATATATTCCGTTCTTACACATATATATTCCGTTCTTACACATATTTATTCTGTTCTTACACATATATATTACGTTCTTACACATATATATTCCGTTCTTACACGTATATATTCCGTTCTTACACATATATATTCCGTTCTTACGCATATATATTCAGTTTTTACGCATATTTATTCAGTTTTTACGCATATATATTTAGTTCTTACGCATATATGTTCAGTTCTTACGCATATTTATTCAGTTTTTACACATATATATGCAGTTGTTACACATATATATTCCGTTCTTACACATATATATTCCGTTCTTACACATTTATATTCCGTTCTTACGCATATATATTCCGTTCCTTCGCATATATTATCAGTTTTACGCATATATATTCAGTTCTGACGCATATATATTCAGTTCGAACACATATATATTCAGTACTTACACATATATATTCAGTTCTTACGCATATATATTCCGTTCTTACACATATATATTCCGTTCTTACGCATATATATTCCGTTCTTACACATATATTTTCAGTTCTTACACATATATATTCCTTTCTTACACATATATATTCCGTTCTTACCGATATATATTCAGTTCTTACACATATATATTCCGTTCTGACGCATATATATTCAGTTCTTACACATATATATTCAGTTTTAAGCATATGTATTCAGTTCTTACGCATATATATTCAGTTCTTACGCATATATATTCAGTTCTTACGCATATATATTCAGTTATTTTGCATATATATTCAGTTCTTACGCATATATATTCAGTTCTTACGCATATATATTCAGTTCTTACACATATATATTCCTGTCTTACACGTATATCTTTCGTTCTTACACGTATATATTCCGTTCTTACACATATATATTCCTCTTTTACACATATATATTCCGTCCTTACACGTATATATTGTGTTCTTACACATATATATTCCGTTCTTACACGTATTTATTCCGTTCTTACACATATATATTCCGTTCTTACACATATATATTCCGTTCTTACGCATATATATTCCGTTCCTTCGCATATATTATCAGTTTTACGCATATATATTCAGTTATTACGCATATATATACAGTTCGAACACATATATATTCAGTACTTACACATATATATTCAGTTCTTACGCATATATATTCCGTTCTTACATATATATATTCCGTTCTTACGCATATATATTCCGTTCTAACGCATATATATTCCGTTCTTACACATATATATTCAGTTCTTATACATATATATATTCTGTTCTTACACATATATATTCCGTTCTTACACATATATATTCACTTCTTACACATATATATTCCGTTCTTACACATATATATTCCGTTCTTACACATATTTATTCCGTTCTTACACATATATATTACGTTCTTACACGTATATATTCAGTTCTTACGCACATATATTCCGTTCTTACACATATATATTCCGTTCTTACGCATATATATTCCGTTCTTATACATATATATTCCGTTCTTACGCATATATATTCAGTTCTTACACATATATATTCATTTCTTACACTTATATGTTCAGTTCTTACACATATATATTCCGTTCTAACGCATATATATTCCGTTCTTACACATATATATTCCGTTCTAACGCATATATATTCCGTTCTTACACATATATATTCAGTTCTTACGCATATATATTCCGTTCTTACACATATATATTCCGTTCTTACGCATATATATTCTTACACATATATTCCGTTCTTACACATATATATTCCGTTATTACACATATATATTCCGTTCTAACGCAATATATTCCGTTCTTACACATATATATTCCGTTCTTACATGGATATATTCCGTTCTTAAACGAATATATTCCGTTCTTACACATATATATTCCGTTTATACACATAGATATCCGTTCTTACACATATATATTCTGTTCTTACACATATATATTCCGTTCTTACATGTATATATTCCGTTCTTACATGTATATATTCCGTTCTTACACATATATATTCCGTTCTTACATATATTTTCCGTTGTTACGCATATATATTCCGTTCTTTCGCATATATATTCAATTTTACGCATATATATTCAGTTCTTACGCATATATATTCAGTTCTTACACATATTTATTCAGTTCTTACACATATATATTCAGTTCTTACGTATATATATTCAGTTCTTACACATATATATTCCGTTCTTACGCATATATATTCTTACACATACACTTCTCAAAACTGCTAACTACACCGCTCACGTTTTGGGTTATATATATCGATGGGTTGAATGTTTTTTAATAAAATAAAAAGGAAATACCAATTCAATCATTTTTACATCATTACATGTAGATATGGGAAAAGTGTGACTTTAGTGTTTACATGGTCGTTTGTAATTGCTTATTGTGGTTTAGTTCTAGCATTGCCCATGAAAAAAATAAAATGAAATGATGTAAAAATGATTGAATTGGTATTTCCTTTTTATTTTATTGAAAAACATTCAACCCATCGATATATATAACCCAAAACGTGAGCGGTGTAGTTAGCAGTTTTGAGAAGTGTATATTCCGTTCTTACGCATATATATTCCGTTCTTTCGCATATATATTCAATTTTACGCATATATATTCAGTTCTTACGCATATATATTCAGTTCTTACAATTATTTATTCAGTTCTTACACATATATATTCAGTTCTTACGTATATATATTCAGTTCTTACACATATATATTCCTTTCTTAAGCATATATATTCTTACACATATATTCCGTTCTTACACATATATGTTAAGTTCTTACACGAATATATTCCGTTCTTACACATATATATTCCGTTCTTACGCATATATATTCAGTTTTTTCGCATATATAATCCGTTCTTACACATATATATTCCGTTCTTACGCATATATATTCTTACACATACACTTCTCAAAACTGCTAA
>JAWPHD010016780.1:0-48095 GCA_037043455.1 Cyrtodaria siliqua
CCATTCACGATATATATTATACTTGTAACTGTAGAACACAATGGGTATTGATGAGAGTTGTTGGAGAATGGCCATAGGCACATTCAATAACAAATTTAACTTGATCGGAAAGAGAATGCAATTTCTCCGTAAACCATTCAGTTTTATAAGTTGCTTACTTAAAGGTATATTGAAGTTATTTCGATGTATAATAGCCATTATTGCTGGCGGTTCTAAATCGCTCTCAAACCTGGAATTTTCTTTTGTTATGGTATTATGTTATTATGTCGGGCGACGTTGAAATGAACCCAGGTCCTGAAAATGCGATCGAAAAACATAGCCTTTCCATATTTCACTTAAATATTCGTAGCATACGCAACAAAATGGAATATATTAAGGATCATTTATTAGATTATGATATCTTGAGTTTTACAGAGACCCACTTATCGGAAAACGTTCCCAATGATGTCATATGCATAGAAGGTTATAATAACATTTTCCGAAAAGATACATCTGCATTTTCTAGCGGACTACTAATGTATACTGCAAATAACATTATTTCAAGACGTGTATTAGAACTAGAATTTTTACAACCATGCTCACTCTGGATTAATATTAAAGATAAACCCGAACATTTTTTAATATGTACGGTTTATCGAAAACCAAAGTCGAGTAATATTTTTTGGGATAACTTAAACATAAGCTTAGAAAAGGCATACGAATTATCGAATAACATCATTTTAGTTGGTGATATCAACGAGAACCAACTAAACCCTGATAACCATTTTTTAAAGGACATAATGCAGCTTAATAATATGACAAAAATTATAACAGAACCAACTCGAGTAACAGTTCTTTTTTCTACGTTGATAGACCCCATTGTTATCTCCGATTCTCTAAAACCGTTAGATTCCGGAATTTTAAACATACCACGTGATATAAGCGACCACCGTGCTACATACTTAATGTTTCAGTATAGTTACAATGTTCGACCAACTTATACCCGAAGGGTCTGGAATTATAATAAAGCCGATTTCATAAAACTCAACGATAATATTCAACAAAAAGACTGGTCTTTCTTACAAAACGATTCGCTCAGTGTTGAGTGTGAACATTTTACGAAATCCTTTTTTGAATTGATTAATGTGTGCATTCCATCGAAAAATGTAACAATTCGCCCAAATGATAAACCGTGGTATGATTCCGAAATAAGACATGTGTCAAGACAGCGTGACCGTCAGAAAGCTAAAGTGACGCGTACTCAATCCCTGGCTGATATAGCTGCGTACAAAAGGCTACGAAACAAGGTTAATAATCTAAAGCCACGCTAAAGAACGTTTCTTTAGTTATGTTGAACACACAATTACTGAAACAAATATCAACGACAGACGTCAGTATTGGAAACTTTTAAAATATTTCATCAAGTCAAACAAAAACTCGGAAACTATCCCACCTTTAAAAACAGACTTACCAAATGGCGAAACGTCATATTCAATAACTGACCATGAAAAAGCGAAATGTTTGAATGATTACTTTGTTTCAATATCATCAGTTGATGATTCTAATGTTGAATTACCTATTTTTCATTCAAAATCCAATAAGAAATTAGAAAATATTTATATAGAAGAATCCGAAATAGTTGACATTATCCAGATTTTAAATGTAAATAAAGCATGTGGGGAGGATGAAATAAGCCATAGGATGTTAAAGGAAACTGCAAATACAATTTCAAAACCTCTACATATTCTTTTTAACAGATCATTAAACGAGTGCGTTTTCCCCGACTTATGGAAATGTGCTATGGTCATGGCACTTTTCAAAAAGTCAGACCCAAGTATCTCTACAAATTATAGACCTATAGCATTATTAAGTTGTGTTGGTAAAGTAATGGAAAGGATAGTATTTAAACATGTGTATAATTTTCTACTTATGTTTGATCTTATCTTTAGGAATAAATCAGGTTTTCTCCCTGGTCATTCTACTACATATCAACTTATCGACATGTACCATCATATATGTCAGGCATTCGATGCTAAACAATTTACATGTATTGTTTTTAATGATATATCTAAAGCATTTGATCGTGTTTGGCATAAAGGGCTTTTGTTCAAGCTGCAACAATATGGTATCGATGGCAAGATTTTAGCTTGGATATCTGATTACCTCTCAAACAGATCTCAAAGAGTCCGCGTCAGATCTGCAACCTCCGAATCGAAAACAATAACTGCTGGAGTTCCTCAAGGCTCTGTCTTGGGTCCTCTTTTAATTTTGATATATGTAAATGATATTGCCGCAAATATGTTGAGTATAACTCGTTTGTTTGCTGATGACACTTCGTTATCAGTCTCAACATCTAGTATATACGACATGGAAGGAATTCTTAATCATGACCTGCTCATGAATACGGAATGGTCAAAGCAATGGCTCGTGCAATTTAATCCTGCCAAAACAGAAGCAATGTTCTTTTCCTTAAGTAATAATGATCGTCTTCCAACTTTATATCTAGACAATGTCCCGCTAACCTTTGTTGATAATCATAAACATCTAGGAGTAACACTGAGTAATAACGTTAAATGGCACGAACACATTAAAAATATTGTTGCTTCTGCGTCAAAAGTGCTTGGATTAATGAGAATGCTTAAATACAAAGTAGCGCGCAAAACACTTAATCATATATACTTGTCTTATATGCGCCCAATACTGGAATATGCTTCCATTACTTGGGATGGATGTACTTTACTAGAAAAAGATATCTTGGAAAAGTTACAATATGAGGCAGCTCGTATTGTGACGGGTCTAACCCGATCAGTATCCATACATCGCTTAATATCCGAAATAGGATGGGTTTCACTTTCTGATAGAAGGAAAATGCAAAAACTTATTTCGGTTTATAATGTTAAAAATGGAACCGTTCCAAATTACATTTCAAACATTTTCCCACAGCTAGTTGGAGATTTCAGCGCATACAATCTCAGAAATAACGATAACTATGCCACTATTGCTAGGAGAACCGAAATATTCAATAACTCGTTTGTTCCTTCCTCTCTTAAACTATGGAATGACTTGCCAATAGAGATACGAAACTCTGAAAGTTTCGCAATCTTTAAGAGAAGACTACTAACATCTGTATTTTCTAGTACAAAAGTGCCACCTTACTACTTAAGTGGACAAAGAGTATTTGCTGTTTTTCATGCCAGAATGAGGCATTTTTGTAGCAATCTCAATAACGACTTATACCTTAACCATTTACGAGATTCACCGAATTGCGAGTGCGGCTGTGAAGTAGAAGATGCTGAACACTATCTTCTCCAGTTTCACACATTTCCAGCTTATCGGCTTCATCTGTTTCAGTCTACTCGCCATTTACACCCGTTAAATGTAAGCACACTCCTTTATGGTCGTGAACAGATAACTGACAGTGAAAATGAATCTCTCTTCGCAGCAGTTCAAACATATATACGAGAAACACATAGGTTTACATAGGTGTCTGATTCTACGACACATTCTTACCATTATAGTGTTTGCTGTTGTTGTTATTACATATCTCAAGTTATAGAGCTATATCAATTGATGTAACATGTATACACTGTTAAAAGCGTTAATGTTTTCTGACTTAGAGATTGGGGAAAACTCTCTCTCTCTCTCTCTCTCTCTCTCTCTCTCTCTCTCTCTCTCCGCCCACTCTCTCTCTCTCTCTCTCTCCCCCCTTCTCTCTCTCTCTCTCACTCATATGTTGTGTTCACTATCCATCACTCTCTCTCTAAATGTATTATTTGCCATTGTAATTATTGTAATTTATTTCACTCAGCCATACGCATTTGCAATTTCAAAATGTTAACTGGGAAGGGTTTAAACTAATGATGGTAGAACTTGTTACCCGACCCATTTGTCATAATAATATTTCTATTGTATATATGTGGATAATATTCTGTATGTAACACATTATTGGCAATACAATATGTTTAAATCATACGGTCACCTGACGCTGCGGCATTGACACAAATCCACCATTGTACGGTCACGTGACGCTGCGTCACTGACACATATCCACTATTGTATGGTCACGTGACGCTGCGTCACTGACACAGATCCACTATTGTATCGTCACGTGACGCTGCGTCACTGACACAGATCGACTATTGCACGGTCAAGCGTGTCAATGAAAATGATGTACTACTGCAAGCTAAATTTACTATTGCACGCGAACCCGCAGCTATGGAAAGTATTTTTACTTTTTAAAATTATTTTTGAATATATTATAAAATACTTTTGTTATTATCCATAACACTATTATTTTACTATTATTAATAAGAAAAGAAAATATATTTTGGGGCATAACATATTACTTTTGATTTTTTTTTAGCTTTTGGGTCCGCATTATGACGTAATTCGGCCCCGTAAATCAGTTCAAAATGGCGGTTTCATTTGTAAAGTCTACTAGTGCCGATAACATGGTTGTTATGTGACTTTTTTGTGATACGGACTATGCAAACTGATAAAATATAGATTTATTTACGGATCGGTGCTTTACTTTAGTGAATTGATTGCTGTCTGAAAAAGAACACCAACATTTCCCATTCATCTCCTTGACAGACAATTATAATAACAGAAGGCAAATATCTTTAACTTGTAAGAAGGTAATGACCTTATCATATGTCAACACACTGAATGTTTAGTGGTTGACCCATTTACAGTTCGCCACCTTGCTGTCCTTTTTGTGCGAGGACCCGAACTATTGTGGACCCTATGATGACATCTTCCTAAATCTTCAAATAAATTGTAATTATGTAAAAACACCTAAAATGATTGCATTTTACAAATTATTTAATTAATATTTGTTTCTTGTTATGTATTTGTATATGAAAATATCAAGCTGATTGTGGGTGGGTTATATGCCCATTGGGCCGTGTTTTTGTTTATTTATATTGCTTGCATTTTGCTGTTCATTTTCTGTTTACAGAACATAAATAAGCTTCATAAACATCTGCCTCATTTGTTAATTTATTTTCGAGTACAACTATTTGCTGGAGCGAACTCGGTAACTCAGAGGAAAAGACCTTAGCTTTAGAGCTACAAACCTCTATCCCGCGGGTGTCACTCCTGGCAGAGGCATGCCTGATGGGAAACGTCGTCCTTCATCTCATAACCCTCTGAGATTGCTGTCTCAATATAACCCACTATTTGTTAACGGGACCTAATACTCATTTAATTTCATTTTAAATAAATAAATGAGTGAATGAATGAATGAATGAATGAATGAATGAATGAATGAATGAATGAATGAATGAATGAATAATTAAATACGAATGAATAAATAAATAAATAAATTAATAATAAATAAATAAATCAATCAATAAATAAATTCGAATGAATAAATAAATACATATAAATGAATTGATATGAATGAATGAATGAATGAATGAATGAATGAATGAATGAATGACAATGTGTCTTCAGTTATCGATGCGTGAGTTCTCATTTCATTTATTATACCACTGTTTTAATGACTTTTGTATATACTGTATCTATATACTATGTCTGCAGACACTATGACTTGATTTAAGCCAAATGTGTAATGTTTGTTAAATAACGATAACACATGTATCAATTCCATTTGATTGTTTGAATGGTGTTTTACGTCATTTTAGCACATCAATTACATATGGAAGAAGACGATTTAGAAGTTTTATTAAAGACCCTGACGACTTAGTGTAGAAGAAGGCTATAGGTACTGAAGTAAAAACGACATAACTAACGGCTCGTACTCATTACAGTCAGAGAGCATCATGTCATAACAAATGGCTCGCACACATTACAGTCAGAGAGCATCTTGTCATAACTAATGGCTAGCACTCATTACAGTCAGAGAGCATCATGTCATAACTAATGGCTCGCACTCTTTACAGTCAGAGAGCATCATGTCATAACTAATGGCTGGCACACATTACAGTCAGGGAGCATCATGTCATAACTAATGGCTTGCATTCATTACAGTCAGGGAGCATCATGTCATAACTAACGGCTCGCACTCATTACAGTCAGGGAGCATCATGTCATAACTAACGGCTCGCACTCATTACAGTCAGGGAGCATCATGTCATAACTAACGGCTCACACTCATTACAGTCAGGGAGCATCATGTCATAACTAATGGCTCGCACTAATTACAGTCAGAGAGCATCATGTCATAACTAAGCACTCATTACAGTCAGAGAGCATCATATAATATCTAATGGCTCGCACACGTTACAGTCAGAGAGCATCATGTCATAACTAGTGGATCGCACTCAGTACAGTCAGGTAGCATCATGTCATAATTAATGGCTCGCAATCATTACAGTCAGGTAGCATCATGTCATAACTAATTGGTTGCACTCATTACAGTCAGGTAATGGCTCGCACTCATTACAGTCAGAGAGCATCATGTCATAACTAATGGCTCGCACTCCATACAGTCAGAGAGCATCATGTCATAACTAATGGCTCGCACTCATTATAATCAGAGAGCATCATGTCATAACTAATGTCTCGCACTCATTACAATCAGAGTGCATCTTTTCATAACTAATGGCTCGCACTCATTACAGTCAGGGAGCATGATGTCATAACTAATGGCTCGCACTCATTACAGTCAGAGAGCCTCATGTCATAACTAATGGCTCGCACTCATTACAGTCGGGGAACATCATGTCATAACTAACGGCTCGCACTCACTACAGTCAGAGAGCATCATGTCATAACTAATAACTCGCACTCACTACAGTCAGAGGGCATCATGTCATAACTAATGGCTCGCACTCTCTACATTCAGAGAGCATCATGTCATAACTAATGGCTCGCACTCATTACAGTCAGGGAGCATCATGTCATAACTAATGGTTCGCACTCTTTACAGTCAGAGAGCATCATGTCATAACTAACGGTTCGCACTCATTACAGTCAGGGAGCATCGGATCCCCGGTGTACAGCTTGTATCGAAGGATACTGTGACACAGATTTCTTTGTAAGAGTATTGTGCACTGGAGATTCAGATTTTTTCACAGGAGTCTGTGTGTAGGATTTCTGCGACACTTCTACCCCGGGAATGCGATGTACAGCTTTTAGAGAAGGAGACTGTGGCATAGCTTTCTTTTCAAAAGTAGTGTGCACAGGTGATTCGGATTTTCTCACAGGAGTCGGTGTGCGGGTTTATGTGGCACGTCTATCAGGGGAACAAAGTGATTAGGACAGCACTCTTCCTTATTCTTCTTTGTGAAATGATTTGACCCCGGATGAATGACACTAGTCCACATTATTGTTATTTTACGATCTGTTTCAACAATATCGGGAGAAAATGTAGTGTTCAATTCAACGAAGGCAATATGCTTAGAACTATTTATGCAGGAGTATACCGAGTCCACCTTCATTTTCAAAATTGTTTGCACAAGGCAATCATACGTCAAACTGATATTGTAAACTTCACTTATCAACTTCAACCTTTTGTAGGCGGGTAACGTGGCAATTTTCTCTGTCGGTGTTACCATTTCAATGCAACAACGATATCTTAATTCTACTGACATAGTTTCGTCTCCTCTTAAAGCAATCCAGAATGAATTAAATAAACAATCCCCATCTCCGGTGCTTTTTAGTGCTGTTACTTAGTGGTTAATTAGTGGTTAATTAGTGGTTATTTAGTGGTCCTTAGTTGTTACTTAGTGGTTACTTAGTGGTTACTTAGTGGTTACTAAGTGGTTACTGAGTGGTTACTTATTGGTCCTCAGTGGTTACTTAGTGGTCCTTAGCGGTTACTTAGTGGTTACAGTGTGGTTACTTAGTGGTCCTATATGGTAACTTAGTGGTTACTTAGTGGTTACTTAGTGGTTAATTTGTGGTCCCTAGTGGATACTTAGTGGTTTCTTAGTGGTTATTTAGTGGTAACGTAGTGGTTATTGAGTGGTTACTTTGTGGTCCTTAGTGGTTACTTAGTGGTCCTTAGCAGTTACTAATTGGTCTTTAGTAGTTGCTTAGTGGTTACTTAGTGGTTACTTAGTGGTTAATTAGTGGTTACTTAGAGGTTACTTGGTGATTATTTAGTGGTTATTTAGTGTCCTTAGTGGTTACTTTGTGGTCCTTAGTGGTTACTTAGTGGTTATTTAGTGGTTACTTAGTGGTTACTTAGTGGCCATTTAGTGGTTATTTAGTGGTCCTTAGTGTTTACTTTATGGTCCTTAGTAGTAACTTAGTGGTAAATTAGTGGTAAATTAGTGGTACCTTAGTGGTAAATTAGTGGTAAATTAGTGGTACCTTAGTGGTTACTTAGTGGTTACTTAGTGGTTACTTAGTGGTTATTTAGTGGTAACTTAGTGGTAACTTAGTGTTACTTAGTGGTTACTTTGTGGTCCTTAGTGGTTACTTAGTGGTCCTTAGCAGTTACTAACTGGTCCTTAGTGGTTGCTTAGTGGTTACTTAGTGGTTAATTAGTGGTTACTTAGTGGTTACTTAGTGGTTATT
Source organism: Cyrtodaria siliqua (assembly GCA_037043455.1). Taxonomy (NCBI): domain Eukaryota; kingdom Metazoa; phylum Mollusca; class Bivalvia; order Adapedonta; family Hiatellidae; genus Cyrtodaria; species Cyrtodaria siliqua. The sequence continues at coordinate 8,470 of JAWPHD010016780.1, forward strand.
TAGTGGTTATTTAGTGGTTCTTAGTGGTTACTTAGTGGTCATTAGTGGTTACTAAGTGGTTACTTAATGGTTGCTTAGTGTTTATTAAGTGGTCCTTAGTGGTTACTTAGTGGTTATTTAGTAGTCCTTAGTGGTTACTTAGTGGTCCTTAGTGGTTACTTAGTGGTTACTTAGTGGTTAATTAATGATTACTTATTGGTTAATTAGTGGTTACTTAGTGGTTACTTAGTGGGTCCTTAGTGGTTACTTAGTGTTTGCTTCGTGGTTACGTATTGGTTACTTTGTGGTTAATTAGTGGTTATTTAGTGCTTACATAGTGGTTACTTAGTTGTTAGTTAGTGGCCCATAGCGGTTACTTAGTGGTTACTTAGTGGTGACTTAGCGGTTGTTTAGTGGTTACTTAGTAGTCCAAGTGGTTACTTAGTGGTCCTTAGTGGTTACCTAGTGTTTTTAGTGGTTTTATAGTGGTCCTTAATGGTTACTTAGTGGTTACATAGTGGTTACTTAGTGGTCCTTAGTGGTTACTTAGTGGTCCTTAGTGGTTACTTAGTGGTTACTTAGTGGTCCTTGGCGGTTACTTAGTGGTCCTTAGTGGTTACTTAGTGGTTAATTGGTGGTTGCTTGTTGGTTATTAAGTGGTTACGAAGTGGTCCTTAGTGGTTACTTAGTGGTTATTTGGTGGTCCTTAGTGGTTGCTTTGTGGTTACTTAGCGGTTACTTAGTGGTTCTTTAGTGGTCCTCAGTAGTTACTTAGTGGTCCTTAGCGGTTAGTTAGTGGTCCTTAGTTGTAACTTAGTGGTTAATTAGTGGTCACTTAGTTGTTACTTAGTGGTTACTTAGTGGTTACTTAGTGGTTACTTAGTGGTTACTTAGTGGTTACTTATTGGTTACTAAGTGGTTACTGAATGGTTACTTAGTGGTCCTCAGTGGTTACTTAGTGGTCCTTAGGGGTTACTTAGTGGTCCTTAGTGGTAACTTAGTGGTTACTTTGTGGTAACTTAGGTTTTATTTAGTGGTCCTTAGTGGTTTATTAGTGGTTACTCAGTGGTTACTTAGTGGTTAAATAGTGGTCCTTAGTATTTACTTAGTGGTTACTTAGTGGTTATTTAGTGGTCCTTAGTGGTTACTTAGTGGTTGCTTAGTGGTTATTTAGTGGTTAATTAGTGGTTACCTAGTTGTTACTTAGTGGATAATTAGTGGTTACTTAGAGGTTACTTAGTGGGTCCTTAGTTGTTACATAGTGGTTACTTTGTGGTTACTTAGTGGTTACTTTGTGATTATTTAGTGGTTATTTAGTGGTTACTTTGTGGTTAATTATTGTTCCTTATCGGTTACTTCGTGGTTACTTAGTGGTTATTCAGTAGTTTTATAGTGGTCCTTAGTGGTTAGTGGTTACTTAGTGGTTATTTAGTGGTTATTTAGTGGACCTTAGCGGTTAATAAGTGGTCCTTAGTGGTTACTTAGTGGTTATTTAGTGGTCTTTAGTGGTTACTTAGTGGTTACTTAGTGGATACTTAGTGGTTACTGAGTGGTTACTTAGTGGTCCTCAGTGTTACTTAGTGGTCATTATCGGTTACTTAGTGGTTATTTATTGGTTATTTAGTGGTCCTTAGTGGTTACTTAGTGGTCATTTAGTGGTCCTTAGTGATTACTTAGTGGTTACTTAGTGGTAATTTAGTAGTTATTTAGTGGGCCTTAGTGGTTACTTAGTGGTCCTAAGTGGTTACTTAGTGGTTATTTAATGGTTAATTAGTGGATACTTAGTTGTTAATTAGTGCTAACTTAGTGGTTACTTAGTGGTTAATGAGTTGTTACTGAGTTGTTACTGAGTTGTTATTTAGTGGTTACTTAGTGGTTACTTAGTGGTTACTTAGTGGTTTCTTAGTGGTTACTCAATGGTTACTTAGTGATTAAATAGTGGTCCTTAGTTTTTACTTAGTGGTTACTTAGTGGTTATTTAGTGGTCCTTAGTGGTTACTTAGTGGTTGCTTAGCGATAACTTAGTGGTTAATTAGTGGTCACTTAGTTGTTACTAAGTGGATAGTTATTGGTTACTTAGAGGTTACTTAGTGGGTCCTTAGTGGTTACTTTGTGATTATTTAGTGTTTATTTAGTGGTTACTTAGTGGTTACTTAGTGGTTAACTAGTGGTCCTTAGCGGTTACTTAGTGGTTACGTAGTGGTTACTCAGCGGTTTTTTAGTGGTCCTTAGTTGTTAGTGGTTACTTAGTGGTTACTTAGTGGTTACTTAGTGGACCTTAGCGGTTAATAAGTGGTCCTTAGTGGTTATTTAGTGGTTACTTAGTTGTTATTTAGTGGTCTTTAGTGGTTACTTAGTGGTTACTTTGGGGATACTTGGTGGTTACTGAGTGGTTACTTAGTGGTCCTCAGTGTTACTTAGTGGTCATTAGCGGTTACTTAGTGGTTATTTAGTGGTTGTTTAGTGGTCCTTAGTGGTTACTTAGTGGTTACTTAGTGGTCCTTAGTGATTACTTAGTGGTTACTTAGTGGTTACTTAGTGGTAATTTAGTAGTTATTTAGTGGGCCTTAGTGGTTACTTAGTGGTCCTAAGTTGTTACTTAGTGGTTATTTAATGGTTAATTAGTGGTTACTTAGTTGTTAATTAGTGCTAACTTAGTGGTTACTTAGTGGTTACTGAATGGTTACTTAGTGGTCCTCAGTGGTCACTTAGTGGTCCTTAGCAGTTACTTAGTGGTCCTTAGTGATAACTTAGTGGTTACTTAGTGGTTACTTAGTGGTTATTTAGTGGTCCTTAGTGGTTTCTTAATGGTTACTCAGTGGTTACTAAGTGGTTATTTAGTGGTCCTTAGGGGTTACTTAGTGGTTACTTAGTGATTACTTAGTGGTTATTTAGTGGTCCTTAGTCGTTACTTAGTGGTTACTTAGTGGGTCCTTAGTGTTTACTTAGTGGTTACTTCGTGGTTACTTAGTGTTTACTTTGTGATTATTTAGTGGTTATTTAGTGGTTACTTAGTGGTTACTTAGTGGTTAATTAGTGATCCTTAGCGGTTTCTTAGTGGTTACTTAGTGTTATTTAGTGGTTACTTAGTGGTTTTTAGTGGTTCTTAGAAGTTACTTAGTGGTTACCAAGTGGTCCTTAGTGGTTACTTAGTGTTTACTTAGTGGTTACTTAGTGGTTTTTTTAGTGGTCCTTAATGGTTTCTTAGTGGTTACTTATTGGTTACTTAGTGGTCCTTAGTGGTTACTTAGTGGTCATTAGTGGTTTCCTAGTGGTACATAGCGGTTACTAAGTGGTCCTTAGTGGTTACTTAGTGGTTACTTGGTGATTTTTTAGTGGTTACTTAGTGGTCATCAGTGGTTACTTAGTGGTCTTAAGTGGTTACTTAGTGGTTATTTAGTGGTTACTTAGTGGTAATCTAGTGGTCCTTAGCTTTGTGGTCCTTAGAGGTTACTTAGTGGTTACTTAGTTCTGACTTAGTGCTGACTTAGTGGTTAATGAGTGGTTACTGAGTTGTGATTTAGCAGTTACTTAGTGGTTACTTAGTGATTACTTAGTGGTAACTTAGTGGTTACTTAGTGGTTACAGAGTGGTTACTTAGTGGTCCTCAGTGGTTACTTAGTGGTCCTTAGCGATTACTTAGTGGTTACTTTGTGGTTATTTAGTGGTCCTTAGTGATTACTTAGTGTTACTTAGTAGTTATTTAGTGGTCCTTAGTGGTTACTTAGTGGTTATTTAGTGGTCCTTAGTGGTTACCTAGTGGTTACTTAGTGGTTACTTAGTGGTCCTTAGCGGTTACTTATTGGTCCTTAGTGGTAATTTGGTCTTTACTTAGTTGTTAATTAGTTGTAGTTAGTAGTTACTTTGTGGTTATTTAGTGGTTAATTAGTAGTCCTTAGTGGTTACTTAGTGGTCCTAAGTGGTTACTTAGTGGTTACTTAGTGGTTAATTAGTAGTCCTTAGTGTTTACTTAGTGGTCCTTAGTGGTTACTTAGTGGTTATTTATTGGTTAATGAGTGGTTTCTCATTTGTTACTTAGTGTTCCTTAGTGGTTACTTATTGGTTAATTAGTGGTTACTTAGTGGGTCCTTGGTGGTTACTTTGTGGTTACTATATAGTTACTTCGTGGTTACTTAGTGGTTACTTTGTGGTTATTTATTTGTTATTTAAAGGTTACTTAGTGGTTACTTAGTGATTACTTATTGGTCCTGAGTGGTTACTTAGTGATCCTTAGTGGTTACTTAATGGTTACTTAGAGGTTACTTAGTGGTTTTTAGTGGTTCTTAGTGGTTACTTAGTGGTAACTTGGTGGTTACTTAGTGGTCCTTATTGGTTACTTAGTGGTCCTTAGTGGTTACTTAGTGGTTACTTAGTGGTTACTTTGGGTACGAAATTGTAAAAAATATGTTGAGCTATCTTTCCTGAAACTAATTTTACATTGTCAGTTTAAATGAAGTCATATGCTCTTTAAAATGCGTTTGATATAATTCGAGCGCAAACGATATATGGGAATAACATCAATAGAGCAAATAACAAAATTTTCCTGCTTCAATCTCTCAAGACCGATGAGGTAGTCAAATGTCCCATCATAGTTTGTTCGACAGGATTTGCACACATACTCCAACGGAAGTTCGTTACAGTCCGAGAATTCATTTTTGGATATTCCCTGACAGTGAAAATGAAGCCAAGAATCGCATACCTGTAAACAAATAAGTAAAAAGGTCAGTCTCTTTTAGGGGCACCTAATATGTTTTATAATTCCGAATTTTCATATTCCAAGTGTCACAATAATTGAATTGAATTGAACTGAATGTTGTTTAACCGCTCATCAACACAGTATAAGTTATTTAACGCCGCCCCAGAGGGAGCGCGACTTTAAAAGGGGAAATAAACAGTACTATATATATACGAGGGTGCTTCAAAATGTTCTTTCACTAGGCATATATCCTTTGAACTGGATATTACACTGAGGTAAATTAGTGTATTTATAGTACTACTGGGTTCGCTCTCTTAAATTCCACAACAAAAATGAAAACTTTCCGGTTATTTATACCCATGAATTACCTCCCCCTACCGCACGTTTTGGATACTGGCATCTCTGAAAATGTTCTTGTTACAAAACGTTGTAAAAGTTATTTGAATAATTTATAATGCTTTTAAATTTTCTTGTACGCCATCTGTTGTTATTCGCCCATTATCCATGAAAATGATTGTCGAGAATTCGGAAAGGTCTTGCTGCAAACCAGATATGAGTGAATGCATATCCCTTAATTTTAGCAGAAATAACACTGATTTTCTTCATTTTGTTTACGGAAATGTTATAATATCTTTTAAATGTCGTAATTATTCTCATAGTATTAATATGTTTTCATATTTATTTACAAATCCTAGTCCTTCAGTGGTTAAATTTCATATTCAATACATTATTGTAAAATTGTGTACAATGTTTAGTGAAAGTATTGATCATCAAAAAACGCTACTTCAGAAGACTGCCCTTCCACTTAATGCCCATTTATCATGAAATTAATTTTACACGTTAGCTTAAAATGTTAATTTCTAAGACAATGCCTTTCCATCTACCATGCTTAAATTCTGAATCTTGTAATGTACAGATATAACTGGTAATGTATGAGAAATTTCAAAGGTCTTCGACAAGTACTTAAAGAGAAACCGGCATTTAAAAAAGTAACAATTAACATACCTGAAAAAAACTCAGGACGAAAATACCTCAGTATGTATAAGTGATGTGTATTAAATGTTCCATAACTTTCGTCACACAAAAGATACAGCATTCATTTTACCATCAATGGAATGGTATTGAAACTTTCTTTCATTTGGTATCAAACATCAACGCTAACAATGAGCACATAATTGTTAAAACGCGTTAGTGACAGAACTTATTGAATGACCCTCGTACACTTCCGTACTGAATGAAATAACTGTTCAATAAATCCGCTTACCTCGCAATATATGCAGTTGGTCAAACATTTCTTGTTGCAGTCTATACATACGTGTTTCTTCGTCATGGTGATGTAGGAAATGAATAATGTGTTACTTGCATTTCTTTAAATATACAGAGGTACAATAAATGTGTCAATAACGAAATTCATAACGCACGTTCATTAACGACATGGGTGACTTTTTGCTGTTTATTGGTGGCACGCTGATTAATTAAGTATATGCGATGTTCTGTTAATATGGCAATTACAGGAAACTCCACATGTGGTGTACGATGTTAATTGTATCAATTAATAATAACAATAGTTCGACATTGCATGTATTTATAATGTACGCATTGTAAAATATTGTTGCAAAGTCGCGAACACTGAAATGTAACAAGAAACATTATATGCTGACGCAGAGTTCGTCAATATTGTATTGAAGTACCCTGGAGCCAGGATTATAATATGCTAGCATAAGAACACAGTGCAATATGCTGTACGTGTTAAATAGATACTCTTTAAAACGTTTAAACATTTTCTTTACCTGATACTTACAAAGTATAATTTTATACTTGACTGATATAAATGATAAAAAAGAAAAACTATAGCCAAGTTATACGTTTGTAAATTAAAAATTATACTTTTATATATATATATTAATTCTTATTTATTTATATTTGCTACATGCAGGGAGTAAATACTTACTCCCTGCTACATGTTAAAACAAATTGATATTCAGTATCAATATAATCAGAGGTACGATATACTGGCACGTTCTGGCACATACTGTGCCACCGTTAATTGGTGAGATTAATAATAAGCACCATCAAGTTATAAGGAGTTGTTTGATGTGTTCTTTGTCATGTTTTAACCGACGTACAAACACACATTTGATAAGACAGCGCTAGTTCAGAATATAGAATAACACGCTACTCGTCTCTCTAGGAAGTATATGCCCGGACAGACTTATTAATACAATTTAAATTTGCAAATGATTGTAGTGACTCTGCTCCTGTGTTTTCTGACCCAACAACATATACGGCCATTTGGAATAAGTTTGATATATTTAATTACCTATTTAAGTAATTACTCTAGATAATAGATACATTTGTATACGCTGAAAAGTTGTAAATTTAACTAAGCGTAACAGTGGATCGAAAGACATACATCTATGATTTTTTTTAAACATAAAACAAAACAAAACACGTACGCGCGGTGTAGTGGTAGGTCCTCGGCTTACGGAGATCTCCGGCCCGGCAATGCGATGTGCGTTCTCGCACAAAAGCTGATATAGCGTAGTAATAATAACTTTATTCAGCATCAAACATTCTGCACAACGTTTTAGCCTACACAAAATACATATAAAATACAGTGAGAATATAAAAGAAAAAACTTGATGTAAGAAAATAAGAAAAACAACAACATGGTATACAAAATCTACATTGAAGTTTACAGAGAAGCGTTATAGCTTTTCTTCTTTTTTTTTAAAACGGAAGACAAGTTGACTGAATGTGATAAAAAAATTTAAACTTGCATTTCATTTCGATGCTTAAATACATAATAAACATATTTTAATAGATAATAGACATTAACGCATCAAATTTGTTTAGCGTGGTATACTTGATCCCCAAAATTCTTCTACAAAATTTCGTATGGATAATTGCAATATCTTTACTGCCTCGTGCATTCCTTAAACTTCTGAGCTATAGTTTAATTCAGGGACAACTAGTTAAATGTTCATGTGCACACGTATACATTTTGCTGTGGTATGTCAATTTCGACAGACTAATTATTCTTTCGTCGACACGTTTTTACATTTAAAACTAAACGTGGATATTTATTATAAGATATCACTTTTTTTTTATATGACTCTAATGCAAAAAGGGATCTTCCTTCCATGCATTATGCGTTAATTAACTATATTGTTTGTTGTCTGTTTGTTGTGCTAGACCTCTACATCAGTTCAGGACTTTATTATCCCAGATCAGTTTAGACAAACTCATGATTTATTAAACTGAATGGAGTTTTTATGTGCACGGAGTACATGTAAAGAACATTGGATGAGCAAATGCTCTATACGAAAAGAGTTTCGCTAATTTCCCATGTAAATCCCAAGAAATTATAGTAAACGTAACTATAATTACCCCCAAAAAATAAGAAAATGATTAAACAATGGTCATTTATGACTTCATTGCAATTATAATTTATATTTTATTCCTCTTTCCGCATCTTTTTGCCTCTTTCCGCATCTTTTCGCCTCTTTTCGCCTCTTTTTGCATCTTTTCGCTCTTTTCGTATTTTAGAATCACCGACTACTACAGGTATATCACCTGTTCGTCACGTGGTGAGCTGAAAATGGCGATCCAATCAAACAATAGGTCATACTACACCAATTCATTTTCCATAGGCCTACCTTATAGCTCTATGCACTGTACTGAGTTCCCTAATATAGGAAGCTATATTTTTTATTAATTGTTTTGAAAGACCTATCTTAGTTTTATCAAAAAAAATACAGAAGCCATACACTGAGTATGTTTTGAAAAAGCTGTTTGGGTCGGATGGTGCTGACCCACCTACTTGCATGTAGAAACATGAGGAAAATGAAAAATAGTCTTCTTTATTTAATTATGCAACACAATATGAATACATTGCACACATGTATGATTTAACATTTATAAGTACTCATCAAAAGTTGAATTTTATTTGTTTAGCAAGATTTGTTTTTAGTTTTTTTACCTTGACAACCAATCAAAATTAAGAGATTCTGTGTAATAGCTCCGAACTTACCCTGGAACTTTTTCCTTGCCCGCTGATTTGTTGGTAATTGGTGTAGTCTGATCTAAAACATTAACAAGTTGATTAATTAGCAATCAGGCCGATTTGTCGGCAATCTTTTGATGAGTAAAGAAACTAAGTACGTTTGATAATGGAAGCATGTTTGATATGAAACGGTAGGTGTAATTTTTTGTTGTTTCTCAGTCTATTGTTGAGCGTAATTGTACCAGGCATGAACATGTGGGGTAACGGTTTGAGCATAGTCAGTGTACTAATTACGTTCGAAGAATTGAGTAAAAAAAATTGAAATAAAAACAAAACAGACTGATATACATACCGACTTTGATTTCAGATTTCAAAAATGAGTTTGCTGAACTTTTTTCGGTGTTAAAAATAAGGATAATATTTAGATTGAAAGTAAAAATGAAAGTAAAAATAAAAAAATAGGAAAAATATAGAATATGATTCACAGACAATCTAAAAGTCAAAAATATGATGTAAACAAACGTGACAGGACTTTTAAACAACACTGGTTAGATACCTTCTCGTGGTTAGTGTATCATGAGGATGCTAACAAGATGTTTTGAAAATTCTGCAAGGATTATCCCAAGCTTACCACAACCAACCCTAGCCTTGTATCCCAGTTTGTGTCTGGCTCAAACAAGAACCTCACAAAGTGTGTAAATCCCAGTATCTACAAGAAGCTCAGAAGACACTGTGGGATGCTCCTCTGTGTAGCATAACATTTTTACTATTGCTACTGTTTCACCCAATGGCAATCTACAATCTATACAACACAACTGAAACATGCATTAATTGTCTAAAGATTAAATAAGGATTGTTTCATTTACTGTGTATAATGAATTATAGTTAGTATCCAAATCTGTTAAAATAAGACGCAGTTTTAACATATTAACAAAATCCAAATACTTCAGGACTTGTGTCCATTTTTTGGGACTACCTGTAGTGACAATTGTGATTTGTTTTGGGAATAGTCGCTTTTGACAGGGTGACTAGTCCCGGACTAGTGGCTAAAAAAATAATTTGTACAGCGCAGTAATGTGCACTAAATGCTTGTACATGTATATGGGCCGCACTTACCAAAATTATTTGCAGCATAAGAATATAGTTTATAAAGTATTGAACCATGATGATGACACTTACAATTCTGAAATCAGAGAAGATCAACATTACATACATTACATACACATTACCTTCACCTACTTTTTCGTTCAATGGTCCCTATTTTCGAATCCCCGCTGAGTACTGATTTGTCCTCGTTTATTTACAGCTCATTTAAATGTTTTCCTCTGAATATGTACCTTTAAGCATTTGCGCCATTTTAAAATTGTCGTAATTGTATAAGAACATGTTATACTCAATTCATGTTTTGTTCATAGCCTCGTCGGCTGTGTATTTCTGACGCAATAATTCTCATTTACTAATAAAATGCCTACAACCTAACTGGTAATCATGTTTATTTGTTATAAACACATTCATATTAGTTGAAAAATGCATATCCGATAAACCTTTTTGTGATGTCCGATACAACCCGCTGACTGTCCGATACTCCTCAGCCGATGGTTTATTACTTCAAACACGTGTTTACTCGATTAAAATACATTTGCGGAACGTATTCTTATTATTATAGCACATTGGAATGGAATCGTAACTATAGTAACAACCGAGTTTATCTTTGTATTGTTTTTCTAACGGTGCGTATATAACAAAATTCCCAAAGGTGTCCGATATAACCCGGTATTACTCTATTCATTCTGCTAATCCGAGCCTTCTCTGACCGTAACAGCCCTTTTTTAAGACATTTTTCTTCTGGCTGTGTGCGGTCATAGAAACTCCTATAGTAAAAACACGGGGATTTCCTCACCCGCTAGGGAGAATAACAATGGGCCACGGCCCACCTGCTTGATTTTAAGTCGAGATATCAAGGTAAATATGCACTGAATTAAAATATCATGGATCTAAAACAGTTATTGGTATGTAAGTAGTATCTGAATTTCCGTAAGTAAACGACGTTAGTAGCTCTTCAATAGAAAATATCAATTTAATTTATTAAAATGATAAAAATGTTCATCATCAGACTAATCGTCTTATACGAAAAAGTAAATATATACCGAAATATAAATGATTTTCTGCCCAGCTCTTATTTCCCAGAAAATTTAGGCATAAGATAAATTTTATTTTGAGTTGGCAAGGGGAAGTCTCGCGCTTACCACGCATGCGCAGTTATATTTTTAGTCCCCCACCGGACCCGGTGGTGGGGACTTTAGGTTTGCATCCTATCCGTCCGTCCGTCCGTCCTTCCGAAAATGCTTGTCCGGACCATATTTTCATTACTATAAGACTTTGAAATACCAAACTTGGTGTATGGATACATCTTGTGTCGCGTACCAAAAAAGGTCACTGTGACCTTGACCTGTGACCTCTGTCATAGAAAATGCTTGTCCGGACCGTATTTTTAATACTATAACACTTAGAGATACCAAACTTGGTATTTGAATACATCTTGGGATAGCATTGTGTCGCGTACCAAAAGAAGGTCGCTGTAACCTTGACATGTGAACTCAGTCATAGAAAATGCATATAAAATGCTTTTCCGGGCCATATTTTCAATACTATAAGACTTTGAGATACCACACTTGGTGTGTCAATACATCTTGGGATAGCGGTGTGCCGCATACCAAAATAAGGTCACTGTGACCTTGACCTGTGACCTCTGTCATAGAACATGCTTGTCCAGACAGTATTTTAAATACTATAACACTTAGAGATACCAAACTTGGTATGTGAATACATCTTGGGATAGCGGTGTGTCGCATACCAAAATAAGTCATTGTGACCTTGACCTGTGACCTCTGTCATAGAAAATGCATAGAAAATGCTTGTCCGGGCCATATTTTCAATGCTATATGACTTTGAGATACCACACTTGGTATGTGGATACATTTTGGGGTAGCTGTGTGTCGCGTACCAAAATAAGGTCACTCTGATCTTGACCTGTGACCTCTGTCATAGAAAATGCTTGTCCATACCGTATTTTCAATACTATAACACTTAGAGATACCAAACTTGGTGTGTGGATACATCTTAGGTTAGCGGTGTGTCGCGTACCAAAATAAGGTCATTGTGATCTTGACCTTGACATGTGACCTCTGTCATAGAAAATGCATAGAAATTGCCTGTCTTGACCCTATTTTCAATACTCTAACATATAGAGATACCAAACTTGGTATGTGTATACATCTTGGGATAGCGGTGTGTCGCTTACCAAAATAAGCTCTCTTTGACCTTGATCTTGACATGTGACCTCTGTCATAGAAAATGCTAGTCTGCGCCATATTTTCAATACTAGAACACTTAGAGATATCAAACTTGGTATGTGGATATATCTTGGGATAATGGTGTGTCGCGTACCAAAATAAGGTCACTGTGACCTTGACCTGTGACCTCTGTCATAGAAAATGCTTGTCTGGACCGTATTTTCAATACTATAACACTTAGAGAAACCAAGCTTGGTATGTGAATACATGATGGGATAGCGGTGTGTCGCGTACCATAATAAGATCAATGTGACCTTGACCTTGATCTGTGATCTCTATCATAGAAAATGCTTGTCCGGACCGTATTTTCAATAATATAACACTTAGATATACCAAACTTGGTATGTGAATACATCTTGGAATAGCGGTGTGTCGCGTACCAAAATAAGGTCATTGTGACCTTGACCTTGATCTTTGGCCTCCGTCATAGGAACTGTCTGGAAAATGCTTGTCTGGACCGGTTGGGGACTACGGATTGCCCTGAAATTCTTGATGCTCTTGTTTAAATTGTTTTCCAGTATTTAAACACCGTTTCCCAATGATGACAGCAACAGACGATAAAAACTAAAAAGACTTATTTATATAAACTCGGTAAAAAAGGTTTTGGACCAGGGCATATAATGGCGCATAAAAAGAAAATCAGTTGACAGATTTTAATATTCTGTGTATCAAATCAAAGACAAAAACGCATTCCATTAAATAAAATAAAATAAACAAAACAATATCACCGGTAAACAATCACAGTAGCTATCCGAATGCTCTAAGGATCACTAAAAATAGTTTCTCAATAATGAGTATAACCGCCACCATTTCCATGATATTCCATGAGCCTGTCCCTGGTCGAATACACAAACAGTGTTCGAACCAGTACAATGATCGCTGAACCATGACATTCGACCATAACCGTTATTATCTCAGTTGATAATTGACAATAGATCAACAATCAACAATAATTATCGTTTACAATGAAAGTTTGCAAAAAAAATAATAATCGTTTTATTGGTTACTCGAATGTCTGTAACTGTTACTTTTTATAGACTTTGCAACATTTTTTACAGACCCTTTGTGTGTTATTTTTTAAAATCAAATCTTGTTTGGAATTTAATGTTTTTGGTACCAAATTAGCCCCGTAGGGTAGACCTTGGTTACTAAAAAGAGATACTTAAATTATGTCCACTAGTTTTATTGTTATATGACTTTATATACACTGGTCCAAAACTTGTTTTACCGAGTACATATAAAGCCCTGTTTATATAACACGTAGGCATACACAATACTGGAAAAATACAATACTGCAGTAAAAAATCGATTGGTCAAATATGATTATATTGAAGATGCATGTATTTTCAATTGACATCTCTTGTTAATATTTTTCGGTCATAAATGTCTTTCTTACGGAATGGGGCGTCCAATAGGGATACTGATCATAGATTGATGCGTTTTGTGTTAGCAATTCGGCTACTACTTCTGTACAGCTGCCAATCAATTCTTATTGGCTACCCTTTGAGGGTCCTTATTTACAGCACGTGCGCGAGCTTGTTATCGGATTTTGACATTTTTAACATTGAAGTGAACTTATTTCTGTTCTGTTACATTGTTTTCTTTGAATAATATCAAATAACAAGAAACAGTACAATAAACACTATTTTCTGTTCGGCTACTTTAAGCAAACCAGTATTAATCAATATATGTATTTATCTCTTTGAACCAAAATATGTGTTTTATGAAGCTTACTAAAGTTGTATAGGATATTGGAAATATTTCGTTCTTCAAAACATAATACAATTGATAAATATGCAGTTTAATCACTGCAGCTGGGAATGTAAAACATTAATTAATCAATAAGTTTGTCTAATTGACACGACGCCGTAGATACTGTTGGTAGCTCCCTCGAGCGATCCCCTCTTTTTACTATAGGAGTTCCTCTGACCGTAAACAGCTAGAAGAAATATCAAAATCGTAATAAAGGGCTTGTAAGGTCAGAGAAGGCTCGGATTAACTAGACGATATGCACGTCTCCACTTCAAACTGTCTGATGCTTCTGATCGTTTCGTGAAGTCCATCATGGAGATATGGAGGAATACACATGTAGTCTGGACAAGAATTTGTGTGAATATAATCAACCGTCAAAAATCATTGGACCGAAACGTGTCATGTTTACCAAGATATGAAAAATTCCACTTCATAATGATGCTTCTAATAACAGTTTGTGAACTTCCATCAAAGGGTTATGGAGGACACGGCCAGAAGAAATATCAAAATCGGCTGGTACGTTCGGACAAGGCTCAGATAATTCATCTAGTAGTCTAATTGTGTTATTTGTGACACGCTATTTCTGCATAGCTCCTTTCTGGATTTTCACTAAACTTTATGAGAAGCATTCGTATGAAGTGGATATGTGCATAAAATCATTTTGTTAAGGTTCGATGATTTTGACGAGTTTACTGTTATGACCCGTTGGATATTTTCACATAAAAATCACGTCTCACCATCTGCACTAACCCCTTAATGGATTTCACCAAACTTCTTGAGAAGTGTCGGTATGATGTGGAGATAGGGATTATATTTGTGTTGCTGCGGCTCAATGATTTATGGCAGAGTTATGACCCTATACATATGTCTGCGCTTTTAATTTCTTCATAACCCTTGTTATATTTTCCACCGCTTTCGTTCGATAAATTCTGCTAAGACCGTTTAAATATTTAAACAAATTCACGCAACAAATGTCCCATGCACTACTTCTCTATTATTACCTGATGGGGTTTCAACAAACTGTGTGAGAAACATCTGCATCATACGGAGATACGCAAACCATAGCAGGGTTTTAGTTCAGCGGTGTTTGATGTTGATTTTGGCCCCTGAATATTTTTCTAATAAAAACATATTGTGTATGCTATTTTTCATATATGGATTTCCCCAAACTTTGTGAGAAGCATCAGTATTAAGTGGGGTATTCATTTGCAGGGATATTAACAATATTCAGTGATAGTTTAAGTTTGAAAAAGTGTAATCTAAATGTTTATTAGTTTTGTACACTTTTTTGTGATGTCTGGGCGATCTCTGTAGCGTACAGAAACACACTTTTTGTTCGAGAAAAGAGATCCAAGTTCAAGTCTTGACAGAGATCTGACACACCTACAAAGTTGTACATACAGTTTTTATTAGATCACCTGAGCCGAAGGCGTCGTCGTCGTCGTTAACTTTTCTTCAAACAACTTGTTCTCAGAAACCGCTTGGCCAAACTTCACAAGGATGATCCTTAGATGGATGACATTTAGATTTGTTAAAATTAGGTCAGCGAGTCATCCAAGATGACCGCCATTACCATATATGGTTGAAACCTTAAACAATCTTCTTACCCTAACTTAACCAGACCTCAAACATACAAACACTAGTTTCCAATATATAATTTATTATAAATTGTACTTGAGCGGTTGGGCATAATTAAACTAAAAGAACGGGAACATCAGTTTTTCATACAAATTTTATAGTAAAATCTGTTTACTTATAAGCCTATATGGGTACATTTATAGACCTAATGACTGATATACGCTTATTCTCTCTTGTAAACAGTCTTTAATATAACTTGGCTTTATTGTTTAACCATCTTCCATGTCTCTTGAAAAGCCTATCCTTAATTCCATTGTTTGCTGCTGTGGTGGCATCACCAGCACGTAAAGAGTGCAGACCGTATTTGATAATATCATTCACATGAGGTTTAAATGCATCTATAAATAATTCTCTCAAAGAGGTATATGAAATAGGTTTATTCAAATTTCTTAACTTGAAACCTTGCTTACAAGCACTAATACCACAAAATATGAAAGAATCTGAATGTTCTTTGATATTTGCCCATAACAAATATCGTTCTAAATTTGCAACAGTACACAACAATGTACCTGTTCTCGCTATTAATACCCACGCACCATCTCGATATTGATCAGTTTTACTGCTTTCAATAAAAATGCTAAGATGTGCAATATCAAAAACAATATCTGATCGTTTAATATTCAAACATGCACATATCATTCTTTGTTTTTTTTAAATTACCTACAATGAACAATCTATTAAACAATATCATTTAACGTTTTAATTGTTACAGGTTCTTTCTTAGACACGTGTTTGCAAAGTTTCCTTTTTTCAGCCTCTAGACCATTTTTAATTAATAATGATTCTGTAGGCGATTTTAAATCGTACAGATCATAAACCCATTTAACA
The DNA here is from genome assembly GCA_037043455.1 of Cyrtodaria siliqua. Taxonomy (NCBI): domain Eukaryota; kingdom Metazoa; phylum Mollusca; class Bivalvia; order Adapedonta; family Hiatellidae; genus Cyrtodaria; species Cyrtodaria siliqua. The sequence goes on from JAWPHD010016780.1 coordinate 24,722, forward strand.
CTATAAAATGAAGCTATCACAGGACTGGGTGAACTTGCACTTTGCACTATATAACACGGATATAAAGCAAAATGAAGTGCCTTAGCTGGCAAGATGTCCCCTTCTCCCAAAGAATTACTCAAAGCCCACTTCCTCCACCGCTCAAAACCTCCGCAATATGATTTGGTGGTACTTTTCGCGCGAGCATCTTTCAGTAGTTCCGGGATCAAGGTCACCTTGTTAACCAATACACCTAGTAAGTACTCTATTTCTTCTGCATAAGGCTGAAAAATAAACGTATAATGCAACCTATATACATTATAATCAGTAAAGCAATTTAAATTATTTTCTATTGATATGCTAATCTTATTTTAATTGAACATCTCATCTTCAAATGCAATCATAATCCAATAAATCTTGTCATGACTAAACAGCCATGACATTCACCTTATACCATATGTAAATCAATCAAATATGCCTATATCGTGTACATTTCAAATAATATCTGTTAGCAACCGTGCCTTCCATGCATAGCTCAAGGGAGACAACTACTTTATTTTTTCTAGAGTAGGTATTGCTCTAATTATTTCCCTTATTCCACAGGTAATGATCACGTTCGTGGAACGGTGTATTTAAAGAGACCAATTATCATATAAGACATCTTATCTACACACCCCATATTATCATGGAATGTCTGCCGATACAGTCAATATTGCATCTACCTAGCCAGTTTTCAAGGTTGCCACCTTCTGATATTTCAAGCATTACTGTATATACCTAATTTTAATCACACCTATGATAGTAATAATAATTAAATCAATAATTTCTATATCTTAATTTCAGTGCAGTTCCTCAGTATGCAACATATTTTCATGGCTTGTCAGCAAAATAATCATTTTTATATCATTTCCTATATATAACCGTGCCTTTAATACATTGCTCAAGGGTGGCAACTAGTACATTTTTCTATGATAGCTAATGCTCTAATTATTTCCCTTGTTTCACAAATCCAAATAATTGATTATGGTCACCGTACTTGAACGGTGTATTTTAAGCTGATAGCTTCAAATAGAAAACTTCCTTACTATGCACCCACATTATCATGAAATGTCAGCCAAACGAATCAGTATTGCATCTTTCTAGCCTGTTATAAAGGCTGTCACACCTATACTATTTCAAAGACTGTCACACCTATACTATTTCAAAGACTTTCTGTATATGCATACTTTTAATCGAAATTCTGCATAATTTCAATCAATTCTATCTATACTCCACATATTATCTTGGCTTGTCAGCCAAGACAGTCAACATTTCATCTGTCTAGCCAATTATAAAGGCTTCCACACCTATATCCTGTATTCTATTTTATCCCTTTAATATTGTAATCTTAAAGCTAACATTCTAAAATGCAAGTTTTCGTTACCAAACATTCCGACACCATTTTTACATGCAACATAACACCCTTTCTCGGTTGGTAAGTCAAACCAATCTATGACGTTTTCAGTAAATGTATCGCCTAACCATAACAATGGCCAAAAATTACCGGATTTCCATAAAGGTATAATCAATACACCATTAGCTTGATCTGTTCTTTCATTTTCCTTAATACTCTTGAAATAAGTACAATTGGTGGTACAAATAAACCATATTTATCCCCCCCCCCCACAATTCTCTGCAAATGCATCAACCCCTGTACATCTTTCATTCCAGTACTGGAATAAAATACGGGCAATTTTGCATTATGACTAGACGCAAAGCAATCTACTTCTAGCAGTCCCCACTTACATTTGATGGTTTCTAAAATTTCAAAAGAAATTCCCAAATCATCTTTGTCAATAATCGTAGACAAATAATCAGCTGTTTCATTCAAATCCATTGGAATCCATTCCACAACTAGACCAATCAGCTTCTCAACACAAAATGAGAAGATTTTCAGGGCAATATCTTGTAAGTCACCTTTCATGGAACCTTTTTTTTAACTATTATACTATCAGTAAACCATTTCACTTTGTTGCCACTGATCATATGAACTGATGACATCAGTATTTTATAAACAGCTGTTAATTCCCTCCATGTAGACGATTGTTTACATTTTTCACTGTTCCACATACCATGGGCAACCCCTTTAATAGTTTTTACTTCAAACCCCGAATAGCCTGAACAGCTGGCATCGCTATACACAATTTTAGAGAATGATTCTATTACTTTGACTTGTTTAACATTCATGTTGTCTAAATCTTTTCCCCAAAAAGCCATATGATCAATGCTCTCGTCATTTAACTTTATATAAGATGCCCATGAAAAAGCTGAACTTATGTCCATACTAATGTATCTTGTCATAATCTGACATGTATTTCCAAGCACAATCGAAATAGAAATAATCTGCCCAACAAAACTAGATGCTGTCTTTACATGAACCCTTCTGTGTTTTTTAACACTTTTTTTCAATAGTACATAGCGTATTGTAAACTTTACGTATACGCTTTTCAGGAATATGTAAACAATATGTCTCCGCATCAAGAATTGCTACAAAAATATTCTAATTTTTGCACTCGTAACCAGAAAGACTTTTCTACTTTTGGTACAAAACCAGACAGATCAAACCTGTCTTGATAGACATAGCCACATACGAACAACTTCAAAAGTGTTATAACAACCGAACCCATCATCTAAACACATCACTACCTTTTTTCCTTCACCCCTCCACTTAGCAATTAAGGGACGTGTTACTTTACTGAATATGTAAGGCGCAGACCTAAGACCAAAAGGGAGCACTAAAAACTTATTAAACGTTTTTATCCCCTGCGCATCTACCCATGAACAACCAAGACATTCTGTATGAAGTGGAAATATAGATATAAAATGGTATGCTGAATGAATATCAAATTTAAACATAAAACAGTTTTAATCAAAATAATTAAGAACAATTCTTAGATCTTCATATTTCACAGATTGTTTCCAAAGATGTTCACATGGCTTAAATCCAAAATCAGTCTTTTCTTCCCACCATTTTGAATTGACACAGTTAAAGGATTGACAACATGTGGAATTTCCTCACATTTGACAATCAATCCCTTTATTAACAAATCATTTATAGCTTCTTGAAAAAAATCTCTTTCTTTAAAAGCAGATAAATTGTTATTCAACAAGCACTTTTCTAGTGCAGAGAAAAAAAGAACTTTAAACCCACTAACTATCGTATCTATAATAAAATCATTAGTTCCAATCATTTTCCAGAAGTCATATTATTCTTCAGCCTATCTTTCACAATGACAGACTTTTGACCTTGCTCGTATTCGTAGTAATCGTGGGTAAACAATTGTCAATAAATCTATAAATAGAATACTCATCTTTCAATGGGTCGAACTCATTTTCGACTGTAAGGTATCTCGGGTTGTTCTGACCATGCAGTGCCTGACTTCATAGGGGCAGTCTCTCCTAAAGTGTGAAAATTCTCAGCAACCGAAGCAACTTCATGTTGGTCGTCTAATGGCATTGTTGAAGGAACGAAAAGTAGAGGTCTTCTCGGGTCCAGTATAACGTTGTCCCCCATAAGCTGGTGCTCCCCACTGTAATGCACTGCTCCCACTAGTACCCGGCAAAGAAGGAGGAACTGAAACACGGCTGTGACAACTTGCTCGCATTATTCTGTTTTCGCTAACGTAACGCCCGGTTTTCTGCTTTATTAATTTTCGTTTCATCGTCGCTATCGCTCGCCACTGGATTAATCTCGTATTGCCGGACGGTGTCCCGACTACCTCCTGCCCGCACACACCAATGTATTGTTCTCTATAGCCCAGGAAAGCTGTGTGCACTGATCGCCAATATCAGAATTAAAATTATACTGTATCTTATTACCTTCTCTTTTCATCGACAGTTCTTTCTCTTTCAACTTTCTCACTTCCGACGAAACAGTCAACGTGTTTCCCCTCAAATCGTCTCCGAGTGAATTTAGCTCCGTTTTTTTTATCCTTTAATTGTGCCAAAACCAACTGAAATATGATGTTAATGGCATTTTCCGGAGACGTCGGCACGTGTTCATTTTCCATTTTAATTTTCAATAACCACGCCTGTAGTTCGCTTCCCAAAGTGGAATGATAGTTAGCCTGACTGGACTAGTCAGTATCACGTGACCATCATAACAACTTTGAGATCTTAACCAATCAGGGGAAAGTATTTTCCGTCTAATGCATTACATTTAACCAACGTAAAATACTGGCCATGCCCTGGGGATCCAAAGTTTGTATATTGAGATTTTACATGTTTTTCATAGACTTATATAGGATTTTTTTTTTTAAAAATCTTCTTCTCTGAAACCGCAATATGTATTACATGTAGCATGACCTTATTGTCCTCTACTAAGTTTGTTCAAATGGTGACCTTGGGGTCTAATTTGGCCCCGCCCCGAGGGTCACAGTTTTACATAGACGTATATAGGGGAAAAAAATCTTCTCTGACACTGCAAGTGCCAGTTGTTTAATATTTTGCATTTGCTAAAAGCTTATGGTCCTCTATCAAGTTTGTTCAAATAGTGACCCTGACGTCAAATTTGACCCCGCCCCGGAGGTCACAGTTTGACATAGACTTGTATAGGAAAAAACAACTTCTTCTCTGAAACTACAAGAGCCTGAGGTTTAATATTTTGCCTTTACTATAAGATTATGGTCCTTTACCAAGTTTTTTCAATGATGACCCTGGAGTCACATTTGGCCCCGCCCCGGGGATCACAGTTTTACATAGGGTTGTATAGGGAAAAACTGAAAAAAAATCTTCTTCTCTGGAACTGCAAGAGCCAGAGGTTTAATATTTTGCATTTGCTGTAAGCTTATGGTCCTCTACCAAGTTTGTTCAAATACTGACCCTGGTATCAAATTTGGCCCCGCCCCGGGGGATCACAGTTTTACATTGACTTATATAGGAAAAATATCTTCTCTGAAACTGCAAGACCCAGAGGTTTAATATTTTAGATTTGCTATAAGCTTATGGTTCTCTACCAAGTTTGTTGAAATGGTGCCTCTGGGGTCAAATGGTGACCCTGAGGTCAAATTTGGCCCAGCCCTGCGGGTCACAGTTTTACATAGACTTATATAGGAAAAACTACAAGAGCCAGAGGTTTAATATTTTGCATTTACTATACTTATATGGTCCTTTACCAAGTTTGTTCAAATGGTGCCCCTTGGTCATTTTTGGCCTCTCCCCAGGGGTCTCATGTTTTACATAGACTTGTATAGGGAAAAACTTTAAAAAAAAAATCTTCTCTGAAACCACAAGGCACAAAGCTCTCATATATTATTTGTAGCCCTGTGGTCACATTTGGCCCTGCCCCAGGTGTTACACTCTAGCATCTTCATTTTGTATTTGATCTTTACCAAACTTTGTCAGTGTCTTTATATCAATGTCACAAACACAACAGATGCCACATTTCTTGAACAATCTTAACCAAACTTGCAGAGATTGTATATGACCATAAGATTTCGAAAAGGTTCGATAATGTGCCATTACGCAGGTGATCGATTTAGGGCCATCTTGGCCCTCTTGTTTTTGCATATCAATAATGTTCTTTTTGTACAGCATGAAATTAAATATATATACATGTTATCATATTATTACCACATGAAAATTGTAATTATTTTGCACTGAACCATTATTTACAGTCGAAAGTCAGAATTTTAAGAAAACATATAGTTGGAACTCAGCTATAGCCAATTATCGGTTTTAGAAAAGTTTCTTTCATGCAGCTCCTTAAGTATTTGTTTAATATAAAATAGCGAATATAGCACTTAGCTTTTCGATGTTAAAGCTTACTTTCAAATAAAAACATTTCATTTTTAACTTTTCCATTTCGTTCTCTGCCTTTGCTAATCCAACTTGAACTCATTATTAATTTTACCCCAAAACACACACAATATGCTTTAATGGAGAATTGACCTATTCGAATATTTAAGGGTACGCATATATTTGATTGATTGAATTGGATTTTATAGTCGCACCAACAGCTAAGGTCATATGGCGACTTTCCAGCTTCCATTGGTGGAGGAAGACCCCATGTGCCCCTCCGGACAATTTTCGTGCACGGGCGGGCACCTGGGTAGAACCACCGACGTTCCGCAAGCCAGCTGGATAGCTTCCTCACATAGAGATTCCTAGGCCCCTGAGGGATCGAACCTACAGCGGTGAGGGGCAAGTGATTTCAAGTCAGAGACGTGAACCACTCGGCCACGGACGCCCCGGTACGCATATGAACTATATATATTTGTAAATTTGAAAATATTTGCGACTTGAATCTGAATTTTGTTTTGTCCTCGTGAGAACAAGATTTTAATAATAACGTCTCAAATATGGCTATATTTGACGTTTTTCATAAAAGTCGCGTTGCACTCAGTTGTGAACGTTTTTAGCATCACAGAGTGTTAGTTTAGTCACAAACAATTATATTCTATATCACACTGTTAGTCTTGACGAGACCTTTCATCTGATATATAAATCATTTATATTAGGCTGTAGACTATTATTTAAAGAATTTCCTATGTCTTTCGCTGATTTTTTACCAAGGAATTTTAAGAAAAAAAACAATGTTAATGACATTTATACTTTATATGGCTCGGTAAAAAAACTGCACAATTTTAGTATCTTTTAGAGAATTTAATTTCCTATCGAAATTTAAAATAAAATTTGCTGGTCATCGGAATATTTGTTTCAGTATACTTCCTTTATTGACCTCAAACCCCTTCTAAAAAAATACATCTCTGTTGACGTCGTGTCATTAACATAACGACGTCGACGGTATTTATAATAAAGGAATATTTTACATGTTGGTGATATATCAATAATTATTTTTACTATTTAATTAATAAATAATCAGCTGTCCATAGTAATAGTGGTAGTAACCTGCTAGACGGAATATACATGCTATTCAACATAAATTGTTGGTGGGTTGGTAGGGTGTTCCTACATTTAGCTTCGCATGAAGTGAAGCCCTGCACATTATAGTTCACATATCGTAATAAGCTTCTCAAAACGAAGCCCCACGTATCTTCAAACAATTTCAAGTTTTACAACATTATGATGAATAGTTTGGTAAAATAGCGAAATGGTGTTGTAAAACCCAAAATTATGTCGAGATTAGCGAGGTACCAAGCTACGCTTCCCTCGTGAAGACATATTTTCGCATGTTTATATGTTAACAGGTTAAAGAAACTAACCGTCAAATAATGGCACAATTACACTACACAACCGTTTATCAAAACTCTATCCAGGTATTCAGGTCATATAATAATATATATGTACCAATTAAAAGTATAGGTTTATTCACGGGTTCTTACAATAATTGTGTTATTGAATATGCGTAAATGAAGTATGACTTGGTAACTATTAATTCGGCGGTCCAATTTCGTTGTTTGGTATGGCTGGTTAAAACCATTTTTATTGTGTCTGTAGAGTTGGTATTCAAAAATATGTAAGTTGTATATATATATATATATATTTGTCGGTGAAGTACATGAAGAATGTCCGCAAATGAGATTGGGTTTTATTGCTTAAAACAAGTTACCGATGTATATATTATTAAACAACGAACAAGCAGCTGAACATTTAAGTAAGATGTAATTAAATCTTAACTTAATAACATAGTGTTGCGTGACAGATATCATCTGACACAATGATAGGACGCCTTATGAAATCTTAAACCATCTGAAATATTTGGGAATGTCCCCTACATCTATCTTCCCACCTGCATGCTACTGTATTACTCTACATGTTCAACAATAAACACGCAACTAAGATATATATTCCCTTCAATATAGCAATGAGACGAACACAATACAATAGCAAATAATTTGAAGTTTTGGGAAAAGTGTGTGTGTTAGTAAATGAGCCATCAGATGATTCTTGACCGAGGTATTTTGCATATGCCAGTTTGGTATTTGAATATTTGCATGTACTTACATAAACATATTGTTTAAAGGGTCCTCCAAATTGAACAATAAAGTGATTTTAAATGAAAGCCTATTATAATAGAATGTCAATGTCATCGCCCGTTTTCTCAAAAATCGTTGATAAATGCAAGTTTTACATGTATGAAGTTTACCTGTACACAAAAAAACTGGTGCGCGATCGATCTTCGGAAAATGACGTCATAAGGGGTTGACCAATCACATCTTCCGTACAAACTACCTAATTTACATAATCAATTATGGCGCGTATCTATGTGTAAACAAACCGTTACTCTTGTTGGATGTTCATTTTTCTCATATAGCCTAAGTGTTTTAAACCCTGGAATATTATTGATGTGTTCGTGTCTTCATCATGGTGAAAAGGTGCTCATTAAGCTTTTGTAGAAAAAGTAAACAGGAAGGCAGTGTAAGTCTACACACATTTCCATGTGTCCGTCATCGAACTAAATGGATTGAACTTGTCGTTTTGCAAAACGGTGTGAAATGGAATTTTTCAGAGCACTCTCGCGTATGTTCGGACCATTTTACTGAGAAAGATTTTGATGACTATTATGTAACGAAAAAGAGATTACCCGTATTTACTCTATCAGTTCGGACGGGATAAAATAATAATTTGTTTTGGTGTCCGGAAATATAACTTTCCAAAATTAATTCATATTTGCCAATGTCTGAATATTTTGAGAGGGAACGGTAAATTAACATTCTACGGTAAGTATTTTTAATTGTGATGTTCGGGGCAATCTCACCTTCGTTGTTTACAGTAATTACGAAAAGCCATCCATTAATTATCACTTATTGGTAATTATTCGGCTATTCTATAAATTGTCTAATATTACGGTACTCAACTTGGGCAAACTGTAAAACCTGTGAAATCAGTACACCGAGACACACTTTACACGCGGGTAGAGTGGGTTATTCCTTTGAATTTTGCGGTGAGTGAGTGGTACACTGTTTGATCTGTGGAACTGTCACGTTCTGGTCACAAGTGTAGTTATATACTGGCTACTGCGGACTGTGTAATATATAGTATACTGGGCTATATGCGATTCAATCCATAACAGTGAACTAATAAACAATGTGTAAACAATGAACTAATGAACAATTATGACATTTAGTTTATTATATTAAATTATTATATTTGGTTTGAAATGTAGCAATGAACTTTATTAAATAATGAGACAATGCAATTTTTAAACATGTTGATTATTTTATTACAAAATAAAAACATACAAGGTATTGCAGAAAATAAATTCAAATTATAAAATAGTCGTGTTCTTTGTCCATTTAATTGCACCATCATGTTATTCCTCAAATCGAAGCTAAAAAACAAAGCATGCCGTGCTTATAGTATGAAATATACATATTTGATGTGTCTGTACAAACAGACATCAAATCGACGTTTTACCTGTGTGAGCGAGTCCGTATTTTTTTGCTGGTAATGCCAGGTAATGGTATGGCCCACTAGCTACTACAGCGACAACACAAAACAACCCGTAACACCTACATTGGAATGGTTTTACCTGGTTTAAACAATTGTTTCAACACGCGCCTGACCGATTACACAGCTGTTCCGTGAAACCTCAGTTACGTTTCCGTGACAGGTGTGTATTAGGGGCAAATGTGCCGTATGGATTCGTGATTTAACGATGAACGAATAGGTTTACGATGTTGACCGAAGTATTTTTAGAAACTGCTAATCATTATCTTTGTAATACAAAAGGAAGTTATTTTAATTTGGAGGACCCTTTAAAAACATTTTCAAGTATAAGAAAGTATGGAAAGCCGTTTGTTTTATAGCCTGTTCCCAAACGGCTTTCCATAAAGAAAGACAATTTAACATTACTGCTTAAAATCAAAATAATCTTTGACAAAACATGTGTTTTACACTTTACCGTGAGTTATTACCGAAATCACTTTTGAGATTGCACAACGTGTACATTTGGAACAAGTTTTGTTCCCCTGCGAGCATACTGGTAATTGTTTATCAAACGAATATGACCAATGACAGATAGGCTCGATACGAAAACCATGCTGTATTACTGCGATACGACAACTTTTGGATTTTTTCTTCAGATGGCGGGAGGTATACAGTACTGGTTCTACCTAGTAAACAATACGGTGATCTGCCTCTACCACAAAAACATCGACCGTCATATATGGCCTAACATGTGCTAAAATTGACGTAACAAAAACCGTTAAGGAAATGATAAGTTCCAGAAAACCAAGCCGTCTCAGCTCTGTGACCCGACAAACAATAAAAACCCATTCACCATGTCACTCTAGTAATAAATGTGAATGCGAAGCTGAGCTTAAAATACTCAAAGAAACTGTCATTAGCCTCCAAGCCGATATGTTGCTTATTAAGCAACGAAACGCAGCTACTGAAAATATACGCAACAATGACTTTAAGCTGATGCAAGGCTCCATAGATGACCTACAAAAAAGTGTGGACGGTATAAAAACTGACACCGTTTTCCCAACTGCTTTGAGGGACATGCAGCTGGATTTGTTAAACCACTCCGAACATTTACTGTTATTGCAAAACAATGTTATAAATCTCAAAAGTGTGTTTAATGACTTTAAATCACAAGTGAGTGCTGGCTCCAACAGTCATGCTATACCGGTTCCTCATACCCAGACACCAGAGTGCAATACAAACACCCCAATAACCCCTCCCACACTCATACCCTCTACCCAAACTAGTGTACCAATCCCAGTGCCCAATACGGGCGATACAGTTTTGCAGTCTGCTTCTGTGTATGAGGACATATTAATTGCAGAATCACATCCGCCACAACAAACGGAGCTTTATTCAGCCGTTGTAAATAACCAGTTCAATGGTAATGATACCACCACGAGCGATCATGAGAATGACCAATTATTTGGTAATCTAGTAATCCCCACCATTGTTAATACAAAGTCGCGCGAACCAAAAAAACAATATGGACATAAACATAAAAAACGCGGACGTACTTTAAGAGAAGTCAATTTCGGCATGATAAACCGAGAAATGGCCACGTCCACTGGTGTTGACCACAGATTTAGTAGTGGCAACCCCGATGTTGATACGGCGAGGTCATACGCGGATGAAGCGGACGACTTTCAAAAGTATGTCGTGAGACGTCCTAAACGGTTTTATGTAGGAGGCTTTCAGTCGAATATTACTGAACCCGTGATCAAAAGCTATATTGAAAAGCGCGGTCCAAAGGTTTCCAGGGTTACAATATTTAGGAAACCTAGATACGGAAACTCTGTGGTTATTCGCGTGCATATTGAAGATGACGAGAACGCTTGTTATGTGACAGACGATCCCTGTTTTTGGCCCGAAGGAGTTACCTGCAAACCATGGGTTTCGTATGGTTCATATAAAGCTCGTCACAATGACTTTGTTAATGACAATCCGAACAGTTATAACTCTAATAGGTTCTCACAAACGTCGAAATACACGCGAGCTGAGTGGGGCCGGGTCAATTACACGGACTCGAACCGTTATGCAGCGCTTGAATCTGACTGTGATCTTGATTACTAGTAATCATGTCAGGCTCTAGAAACATATGTCTTAATATTGCTACATGGAATGCGACCGGAATAATGTCTAGCGCGAGTTATTTGAGCGATTTTTTACAAAACAATTATATAGATGTTTGCGGCATTGCCGAACACTGGTTATTCAATCACGACTTACATTTTCTTGATTGTATTAACAATAATTTCTCATGTCATTCAATATCTGATCCTGATCTCATGTTGCCAAGCAACCGGAGAGTTGGTAAGGGTGGGATATGCATATTCTGGAATAAGCGTTTAAATGACATTGTTTCACCTTTACACATTGACAGTAAATGCGTTTTAGGCATCCAGATAAAGCCTACCTTAGGACATTCTATATTTGTATTTCAATTATACTTACCATGTAAAAACCACTCTATTGCCACGTATAATAGCTGTATAGACGAAATAGAGACTTTATTATGCATATACAAAACAAAGGGTATAACATTTTTAATGGGAGATTATAATACAGAATTAGCTTCTCGAAACCAACGCGATTTTAAACTTGATAGTCGAGGAAAACTGCTGGTAGATTTGATGCTTAATTATAGTTTGCTAGCCGTAAATGCCCTCGAGTTATGCTCCGGAGCAGAATTTAGTAATGTACCATATAACAGTGACCGTGAGACCTCATTGATCACATACTAATCCAATCAGAAAATATTGAAATGATAAAATCATGCCGAATTATGGACGATAATTGCTTAAATGTTTCGACCCATCGCCCGATAGTTTGCAAAATCGAATGCGAAGTTGAAAATATATCTCGTTCAAACAATACGTATCATAATATTAATTGGCATAACGTTAAACAGAAAAACATAGATAATTACACACATTTCTTAAATAACGACAAAACGTTAAATATGTTGCTTTTATCACAGATATCTTCGTTGGATGACGTTGACTCATTTTATTCAGCCATCGTTAATGTAGTAAACAATGCGACAAATAGATGCATTCCTATATCAAAGTTCAAACCATTTATAAAACCGTATTGGAATCGCGAATTAACAAATTTACACAATGAAATGAATCTAAAAAGGGTTAATTGGTTAAATGAAAATCGCCCACGCAATGTTTCATCCGCAAGCTATACAAATTATAAGGCATCGAAAAATGTTTTCCGCAAAACTCATCGTGCCACCGTCCAAAATTATTTATCTAGCTTAGAGCGAGAAATTGATATAGCGGCGGAAATGGACAATAATGAGTTTTGGAAATTGATTAATAGACGGAAAAGAAATAAAAAAGTAGAAACTACCCTTAAAATGAATTTTAATGGACAATTTTGCGAAAATCCCATCGATATAAATATGGGCTGGAAAAATTATTTTTCCGAACTCTACACGCCTAAAGATAATAGTTTTGAATCCGCTTATGCAAATTCATGCGATGAAGAGTTATCGAACATTAAGTCGCAATTAACTTATCATCGGTGCGACGATATCGTTATAACTATATATATGGTTGAAAAGGCATTAAAATCCTGTAAAAATAAAAAAGCCTGTGGCAATGATCTCATTTATTACGAAAATATAATTTACGGTGGCCCGATTTTACTTGCCGTTATTACAAAATTATTCAATTATATGTCGTCATTGTCACATATACCCGTTGATATGAAAAAGGGTATTATTTCGACCCTTTACAAAGGAAATAATAAAAACAAAATGGACCCTAATAGTTACAGGGCTATTTCTCTCTGTTCTACCATGTTAAAGGTATATGAAAAAGTGTTACTTAAATTTTTAGAACAGTCTAGTACGCTCAAGTTTAACACATTACAAGGAGGATTTCAAAGAAATATTAATTGTAAAATGACGTCCTTTCTCTTACGTGAAAGTATCTACTTTGCAAAAGAAAACAGTTCTAAACTTTTCACTTGCTTCCTGGACGTGAGACAAGCATTTGACCACGTTTCTCATAGCATCTTGATGCTGAAACTGTATAGGACGGGGATTAAAAAATCTATTTTTAAAATTATTCTAAGTATGTTTGAAAATGTTTATAGCTGTGTTAAATCACAAGGCCAATCCTCGGATTGGTTCCCCATTTTACAGGGTACCAGACAAGGCCAAGTAATGAGCCCGTATTTATACTTAGTTTTCATTAATGATCTTATGGATAAATTAGACCAATCACCCTACGGTCTGAAAATTAATGATACTGGTTACAGTTGCCCAACATCGGCGGATGATATGGTGCTCAGTTCACTCACTAAGAACGGCTTAGAAAAACTTATGTCAATATGTCATAACAACTCTATCCGTGAAAAATATACATATAATGCTAATAAATGTAATGTTGTTGTTTTTAACGAACGCCTTTCTGATTCACAGAGGAATCCAAGGCTATGGCACTTAGGCCAAAACATTGTTGATGAAACATACACATATGTTCATTTAGGTATTTTATGCAGTAAGGACATGAGTCTAAATGAAAACATTAAAGACGCATGCACAAAACTACGTAAAACATACTTTGGATTGTCCGACTGTGGCGTCCATCAAAATGGTCTTCACCCAATAACAGTAAAACATTTATATCAAACGGTTTTACTATCGAGGGCATTATACGGCTGCGAACTATGGAACACCATTTCTGACACTCAATTGAAGTCTTTAGAGCGTGTACATGTTCAATGTATTAAATATATGCAGTCTCTGCCTAAACAAACTCGTAGTGACGTCGCACTAGCTTTAATCGGTCTCACAAGAATCGAATATGAAATTGATAAGCGTAAGTTATTGTTGTTTGGCCAATTATGCAGCATTAATAAAGGATTTAGAATACAGACAATTTTCGCTAATAGACTTATGCAATTTATGTCTCACCCACGTAAAACACAAGGCTTTATGCCAGACATTTACCGTATATTAGGGAAATACCAATTAACTTACGTTTTAACGGAATATATTTCTACTGCATTTTTTCCTACGTTAAGACAATGGAAAAAAAGACTTAAATCAAATATACATAAGTCAGCCGAACTTGATTTCAGATCAAGACTTATCCAAGATTATAGTCTTAATAATTTTCTCAAGATACAAGGGGAAATAACGCCAAACAGTATCTGGTACTTCTCCCAATTATATCGTGATTATTTACCGTACTGTAGAACTGTCATATTTGTCATTGGTAAACTATTTGCACGCAAATATTTAACTGTTTGTCCAAAGTGCAAATTAATTACAGAAACGGTAGCTGAACATTTAATTTTATTTTGTTCATCAAACATAACTTGCGGCATTCGTTATTATGCAAGATACACAAAATATGCGGCTTAAATAAGTATGACCAACTTTGTAACTTAAGCGCGTTTAATCAAATTATAGAATTAGTGTCCGGCTTTCCGTCTTTAAACATGTCGGACAAACAAACGGTTGCTATTTCTAAAACCACGTTCAGATACTTACATCATATGACGAAATCTTTAAATATTGTGTATATATAGGGCTCCTATTTAAAGTATGTTAAGTTTCTTTGAACTAATGAGACTATGTTTTATTTACAAATACTTTGCATAATAAATGTTTGTATTGAATATTATATCAAGATAGAATTTTAAATTTAATAATTGATTTAAAACTTAAATCAAATTTTTGCTATATGCTTGCCAGTAACTTATCTTTGAAAAGAAATATTTAGAACCTTCAAAAATGCTATCCTTTTTATCTTAGTTCTAAGGATCATGTTTGAAAACAAATACATATGAAACTTATGTCAATCCAAGAATCCATGAAGTGTATGTTCTTGTGTTTCGTTTCGGCAAGACATGTCGGCCTTTGGATTATCTATGGCAAGAGTACTTGAATAAATATTATTTCTACACATATACTTCATTATTAAGTGGAGGAACATTTCCTGTTAATCTCCGTCCGTTTGTACATATGTTAAATAAGTCAAACTGTCAAGTTTAAATATTTGTTTGTTTTGTATAAATTTGTTCTTGTTCTTGTATATAACTTAACTGTCCTGTACTGTCTATTTGTTTTTGTGTATGTGTATTCACTGTGTATATATGTTATTTTGACTCTCCTGTATATTTTATATTATGGAGGAAATAAAGAATCAATCAATCAATCAATTGTTCGAAGTTTCATTGCAGTTCCATTAGTAGTTTTTGAGTTATTCTCCGCACAAGAATTATAACTTTACAATGGGCAATAACTATAGTGAATGAGATAGAGTTGTGGTACTTATACTCGGCACTTCCCCTTATTACCCTCTATCATTGTATGAAATATAGGTGCCGTCCCTTAAGTAGTTTGTGAGTTATGTCCTGACAAGATCGACAAAGCGGCAACTATATCATAAACATTGGAAACTGAGTTGGCTCAGGTTCTTGAAATAACCATGACACTGTATTGCAAAGTTGAAAAGCTTAACCAAGTATTTTCCTCCAAAAAGGCACCATTAAAACAACCAAACCATTAAACAATTATACCATTAACCAACCATACCATTAAACAATCATACCATTAAACAATCATACCATTAAACAATCATACATTGACTAACACTGTAAACAAACATATCATTAAACAAGCATACCATTAAACAGCCACATCTCTAAGGAATCATACAATTACAAACTTTTACCATTGAACACTCATATCATTAAATAACCATACCATTAAACGACCATACCATTAAACAATCATAACATTAAACAATCATACCATTAACAATCACATCAACACAAAGTTATACCATTAAACAGTCATATAACCATCATACTATTAAACAATCATACCATTAAACAATCATACCATTAAACAATCATACCATTAAACAGTCATACCATTAAACAATCATACCATTAAACAATCATACGATTAAACAATCATACCATTAAAAAACATAACATTAAACAATTATACCATTGAACAACCATACAATTCAACAATCATACCATTAAACCACCATTCCATTAAACAACCTTACCATTAAACAATCATACCCTTAAACACTCATACAATTAAAACCAATTAAAACAATTATACCATTAAATAACCATATCAATAAACAATCATACTCTTAAACAATCATACCATTTAACAACCATACCATTAAACAATCATACCATTAAACAATCATACTATTAAACAATCATACTATTAAACAATCATACCATTAAACAATAATACTATTAAATATTCATACCATTAAACACTCATACATTTGAACACCATTATACCATTAAATAACTATATCAATAAACAATCATACTATTAAACAATCATAATATTAAACAATAATGCCATTAAACAACCAAACCATTAAACACTCATACCATTAAACAATCATACTATTAAACAACCATACCATTAAACAATCATACCATTAAACAATCATAGCATTAAACAATCATATTATTAAACAATCATACTATTAAACAATCATACCATTAAACATTCATACTATTAAACAATCATACCATTGAACAATCATACCATTAAACAATCATGCTATTAAATAATCATACCATTAAGCAATCATACCATTAAACAACCATAACATTAAACAATCATACTATTAAACAATCACATCAATAAAAGTCATACTATTAAACAGTCATTTAACAATCATACCATTAAACAATCATATCATTAAAAAAATAAAAAATAAGAAAACAACAACATATATTACTGTAAAAAAGGTTTGGAGCGGGCTGATATTTTGGGCAAACAAACCTAATTTTAATTATGACCTAAAATGCACTTCCATTACTTCTCTGATAATGACATACAAATTAAATAGGACAACAAATAATTATTAACCTAGAACAATGTGTCCATGCGACACCGATGCCTCGCTATAGTCAAACAAATACTGTAAATTAAAAATGGACTTTACAGGTGGTCGAAAGGACGGAGGGACTGACAGACGGACGAACAAGGGTAACACTAAATGCCCGCTCCACTTTCGTGGCTGTCCAGCAGCTGTGATTCTATTTCTTGTTCACTGAAAAAATATTCAGTTCAAACAGCGTCCTAACTGCTGTTTAGGCGTGCGCAGATGCGATCTATTTTTTTTTAAATATCCAAAATTAATCGACTTAACTAAGAAATTAAAAATTAATAAAGTTAATTAAATGTAAATTAAAAAGCATATAAACTTTATTTTAAATACATATTCACATTATTTATATTTGGAATGCGGTTATGATATCGTAATTTTGTCAAAGAGATGCAATTTGCGATCAGATGAAGGTGTCTTCTGAAACACTTTTAGGCGAAGACGTCTTAATTAAGTTATCATAAACCATAAGGCCGATATACATTTCCGTAGTAAGAGTTTAACACTAAAGATATACTTACTAGTAATTACATTTACCATAGTTAATGCGATACTATGCCAGCGATTCGAGCGAATCAGACATGATGCATAAAAAACAAAAACAATTTAGATTTTTAATATTAACTCCAGAAAAGAAGAAAAAATAATACGAATAAAGAAGTTGAAATCAGTATTTACTACGTATTAAAATCATAAATGTATCACTGTTTGTTTCCAGTGTTTGCGTCATGGTCGTTATACATTATATGTACGATGCGACGTCGACAGAGACGTCTTTTTCGTAAGGGTGTTGTGTTCATTAAAACAAACATACTGATACAAATATTCCAATGACCAGCAACTTTTATTTTATACTCCGATAGGAAATTAAATTCTCGACAACATATTAAAATTGTGCAGTTTTTTAACGAGCCATTTAATAGATAAACGACTTTAATATCGTTTTTTCTTAATATGTTCAATCCAAAAAAACGGTTAAAGAAATAGGAAATTCTAGAAATAATAGTTTACAGCTTAATTTAAATGATATAATGTATACATCAGATGAAATGTCTCATCATGACAAACAGTGTGATATAAAAAATAATTGCATGCTACTAAATTAACGTTTTGTGATGCTAAAAACCTTGACAATTGATTACAAACGCGACTTTTATGAAAAACGTCAAACATAGCCATATTCGAGACGTTATTATATAAAAAAAATATTGTTTACATGACGACAAAACTAAATTCAGATTCAAATCGCAAATATTTCCAAATTTACAAATATATATAGTTTATATGCGTACCCTTAAATTTTCCAATAGGTCAATTCTCCCTTAATTCCAATACAATGAATTAAAATAAAATAAATGTGCAGTACATGTATATACTATATATACTACAATATTTATTTTATTGCCGCTCGTCGTCATAGTATAGATTGTATACTATGACCTTTCTTGTTAGAACTCTCAACAGTAAAGATGGTTTGGCTGTGTCGCTACATTCCCCTTAACACATTATTATTGACACATCTTAGTTGCACCAATGCCGCTGGTGTCTATTTACAATCTACAAGTCTTATAATTTCCGCTTGGAGTTTAACCACTGAGAAACGCGCTTAAACAATTATTCACGGTCCACAAACATCGATTCATGTGGTGAGCGTTTACAAGACACTTGGTTTACATTGTAATCAGACACTTTTTATAAGACACTTGACATTAATGAGACATTTGGTATGCCGTATGATAAGACATTTTTACAAGACACTTGGTATTAATAAGACACTTGGTATGCAGTATCATAAGACACTTTTTTGAGACACTTTATATTAATAAAACATTTTGTCTACAGTATAATAAGACATTTTTATAAGACACTTAAGATAATAAGACATTTGGTTTACAGTATAATAAGACACTTTTATAAGACACTTGGTATTAATAAGACATTTGGTTTACAGTATAAGACACTTTTATAAGACAATTGGTATTAATAAGACATTTGGTTTACAGTATAATAAGACACTTTGATAAGACACTTGGTATTAATAAGACATTTGGTATGAAGTATAATAATACACTTTTATAAGACACTTGGTATAAATAAGACATTTGATTTACAGTATAATAAGACACTTTTATAAGACACTTGGTATTACTAAGACATTTGTTATGCAGTATAATAAGACACTTTATAAGACACTTGGTATTAATAAGACACTTGGTATACATTATAATAAGACACTTTTAAAAGACACATGGCATTAATAAGACATTTAGTTTACATTATAATAAGACATTTTTATAAGACACTTGATATTATTAAGACACTTGAATTACAGTATAATAATACACTTTTATAAGACACTTGGGCTTAATAAGACATTTGGTTTACAGTATACAAGACACTTTTATAAGACACTTGTTATTAATAAGAAACTTGGTATACATTATAATAAGACACTTTTATAAGACACATAGCATTAATAAGACATTTGGTTTACATTAATAAGACACTTGGTATACATTGTAATTATACATTTTTTATAAGACACTTGCCATTAATAATAAGACATTTGGTATGCCGTATGATAAGACATGTTTACTAGACACTTGGTATTAATAAGACACTGATATTAGACACATGCCATTAATAATGCATTTGGTTTACATTAACAAGACACTTGGTTTACCTTGTAATATGTCAGTTTCTATAAGACACTTGCCATTAGTAAGACATTTGGTATACCGTATAATAAGACACGTTCATAAGACACATGGCATTAATAAAACATTTGGTGTGCAGTATAACAAGACACTTTTACGAGACTCTTGGTATTAATAAGACATTTGGTTTACAGTATAATAAGACACTTTTATAATACACTTGGTATTAATATGACAGTTGGTTTACAGTATAAGACACTTTTATAAGACACTTGCTATTAATAAGACATTTAGTTTACAGTATAATAAGACACTTTTATAAGACACTTGGTATTAATAAGACATTTGATATGCAGTATAATAAGACACTTTATAAGACACTTGGCGTTAATATGACATTTGGTTTACAGTATTATAATACACTTTTATAAGACACTTGGTATTAATAAGACACTTGGTATACATTATAATAAGACACTTTTACAAGATACGTGACATTTATAAGACATTTAGTTTACATTATGATAATACAATTTTTATAAGACATTTGGTATGATTAAGACACTTGAATTACAGTATATTAATACACTTTTATAAGACACTTGGGATTAATAAGACATTTGGTTTACTGTATAAAAGACACTCTTTTATAAGACACTTGGTCATTAATTAAAAAACTTGGTATACATTATAATAAGACACCCTTTATAAGACACATAACATTAATAAGACATTTTGGTTATACATTGTAATGAGACATTCTTTTTATAAGGACACTTGCCATTAATAATAAGACATTTGGTATGCCGTATAATAAAACACTGTTATTAGACACATGCCATTAATAATGCACAATTGGTCTTACATTAACAAGACACTTGGTTTACATTGTAATAGAGTCATTTTTTATAAGACAATTGACATTTTTTATAAGACACTTGACATTAATACGACATTTGGTAAACCGTATAATAAGACACTTTCCTAAGACACATGGCATTAATAAGACATTTGGTATGCAGTATAATAAGACACTTTTATGAGACACTTGGTATTAATAAGACATTTGGTTTACCAGTATAATAAGACACTTTAATAAGACACTTGGTATTAATAAGACGTTTGCTTTACAGTATAATAAGACACTGTTTTTAAGACACTTGGTATTAATAAGAGATTTGGGTTACAGTATAAATAAAACACTTTTATAAGACACTTGGTATTAATAAGACATTTGGTATACAGTATAATAATACACCTTTATAAGACACTCGGTATTATTAAGACACTTGAATTACCAGTATAATAATTCACTTTTATAAGACACTTGGCATTAATAAGACATTTGGTTTACAGTATGAAAAGACACTTGGTATTAATTCGACATTTGGTATACATTATAATAAGACACTTTTATAAGACACATGACATTAATAAGACATTTGGTTTACATTAATAAAACACTTGATTTACAATGTAATAAGACACTTGTTATAAGACACTTGCCATTAATAATAAGACATTTGGTATGCCGTATGATAAGACATTTTTACTAGCAGTCACTTGGTATTAATAAGACACTTGGTATGCAGTATCATAAGACACTTGTATAAGACCCATGCCATTAATAAGGCATTTTGATTTACATTAACAAGACACTTGGT
The DNA here is from genome assembly GCA_037043455.1 of Cyrtodaria siliqua. Taxonomy (NCBI): domain Eukaryota; kingdom Metazoa; phylum Mollusca; class Bivalvia; order Adapedonta; family Hiatellidae; genus Cyrtodaria; species Cyrtodaria siliqua. The sequence goes on from JAWPHD010016780.1 coordinate 46,331, forward strand.
TTCATTGTAATAAGACACTTTTGATAAAACACTTGACATTAACTAAGACATTTGGTATACCGTATAATAAGACACTTTCATAAGACACATGGCATTAATAAGACATTTGGTAAGCCAGTATAATAAGACTCTTTTATGAAACACTTGGTATTTAATAAGACACTTGGTTTGCAGTATAATAAGATACTTTTATAAGGCACCTTGGTATTAATAAGACATTTGGTTTTACAGCATAAGACACTTTTATGAGACACTTGGTATTAATAAGGACGTTTGGTTTCAGTATAATATAAGACTCTTTTTATAAGACACTTGGTATTAATAAGACATTTGGTTTACGAGTATAATAAGACACTTTTATAAGACGACTTGGTATTATTAAGACATTTGGTTTTCAATATAATAAGACACTTTTATAAGACACTTGGTATTAATAAGACATTTAGTATGCAGTATATTAAGACACTTTTATAAAACATTTGACATCAATAAGACATTTTGTTTCACAGTATAATAAGGACATTTATAAGCCACTTGGTATTAATAAGACATTGGTTTACAGTATAATAAGACACTTTTATAAGACACTTGGCATTACTAAGGACATTTGGTATACCATATAATAAGACACTTTCATTAGACACTTGGTATTGATAAGGCGTTTTGGTTTCAGTATAATAAGACACTTTTATAAGACTCTTGGTATTAAGAAGATATTTTGTTAACAGTATAATAAGACACTTTTATAAGACACTTGGTATTAATAAAAAACTTGGTATACATTATAATAAGACACTTTTATAAGACACATAACATTAATAAGACATTTGGTATACATTGTAATGAGACATTTTTATATAAGACACTTGCCATTAATAATAAGACATCTTGGTATGCCGTATAATAAAACACTGATATTAGACACATGCCTATTAATAATGCAATTGGTTTACATTAACAAGACACTTGGTTTACATTGTAATAAGTCATTTTTTATAAGACAATTGACATTTTCTATAAGACACTTGACATTAATATACGACATTTGAGTATACCGTAAGTAAGACACTGTGTCCTAAGACACATGGCATTAATAAGACATTTGGTATGCAGTATAATAAGACACTTTTATGAGACACTTGGTATTAATAAGACATTTGGGTTTACCAGTATATCTAGAGACACTTTAATAAGACACTTGGTATTAATAAGACGTTTGCTTTACAGTATAATAAGACGCTTTTATAAGACACTTGGTATTAATAAGAAGATTTGGGTACAGTACTAGTAAATAAGACACTTTTATAAGACACTTGGTATTAATAAGACATTTGGTAAACAGTATAATAATCAGATACACCTTTATAAGACACTCGGTAATCTATTAAGACACTTGAATTACAGTATAATAATTCACTTTTATAGAGACAATTGGCATTAATAAGACATTTGGTTTACAGTATTAAAAGACACTTGGTAATAATTAGCTCATTTGGTATTACATTATAATAGAGACACTTTTATAAGACACATGACATTAATAAGACATTTGGTTTACATTAATAAAACACTTGATTTACACAATGTAATAAGACACTTGTTATAAGACACTTGCCATTAATAATAAGACATTTGGTATGCCGTATGATAAGACATTTTTACTAGACACTTGGTATTAATAAGACACTCGTTACGTGCAGTATCATAAGACACTTGTATAAGACCCATGCCATTAGATAAGGCATTTGGTTTACATTAACAAGAC